>JACSZP010014855.1:0-37644 GCA_016161895.1 Pinna nobilis | reverse complement strand
TATATACATACATGAATATATGTATCACTAAATACATACACGTGTATAAATATAGAAAAAAAATCAGAAAGAAAAAACCATCACCGCAATAAATACCTGTCAATCATTATGTGAAGGTATATACAGTATACATGCAAGGCATGCTGGGTATTATAGCCTGGGGGATGATGGGATTGATTATGCAGAACACTGCCTAATTTGTGTGTTCAACGAAATGTACAGAAAAATTGGCTGCAGGAAAAAAAACAGCGATGCTTTGTATATACCTTTGTTTCGCTGTCATCGGCCTGGTTCAGATTGTCATCAGTGGACTTGTCTTGAGTACTAGTTAGGTTCTGAAATTTGATTGGCTACAATTTACACAACTTCCATTGCATACACCTTCAGGTTTTTATTTTTCTTCCTTTCTATCATTTTTTGCAATTTTACAAATTACTTATCTGACATCTCAATGATTAAATCACAAGCAGCCCTTAATTGCAAAATGCAAAAACTAAACGATGTTTGTTGGTGATCGTGCATTATTTATTGACCTTGGATTCCGATTAATTCTAAATTTGACAAAACGTCAGCATACTCTAAATGAAAAGCACATAAAAACTTTCCAGTTTTTCTTTCTCATTTTCTAATTTAGGAAAATGATGACAGATTCTATGTGATTCTCATACTTAATATCTATTAAAGGATAAGGATTTTTTTTCTTAAGATCTAATTTACATATTTTTTTTATTTGTGTTTCTTTGCTTGCTGATGAAATACTAATTTCAGATTCTGAAAACAAAATGAAGCCATTTTTTCTAGGAATTTTGAAATGATAAAACTGACACAAGAATAATTTTGCCTATTTACTCATACATTGATGGAATAGATAACATATTTCTTCTTCCATAAAACTATACATATTCGGAAATTAGAAAAAATAATAAATTGGGGAAAAAAAAAAGAATTAAAGTAAAAGCTTTTTCAAACAGCAGCCAGCTTGCATGATAAAGAGTACAATCATTTTTAGTTTCACACCAACAGTTAGGAAAAAAGTTCAAGATGATTGAAAAGAGAGGAGAAATCATCAACTCTAAGAGACATATGGAAAATCAAGTTAAAAAAAAACTCCAGGAAAAATAACACTCGGCACACGACGGCAGATCTCACACGACAAAGTACCCAGCATCCATATGGAATGTGGGATGAAAAAAAACAGACAAAAAAAAAAAAACACGATCACACTGAAAAATAAATAAACAACTATCGCAGTCAAACTTACCCTTTTTCCTCGGCGATGTACCTTGGATGCTGATAGGCTAGAACTTAAACCTCCGGGACTAAGTTGATCCGATAGAGAAGAGATGGACGGTGTTCTTGAATTATTTGATATTTCGCTAGGAGCGGCACTGTCTATAAACAACTGATCGTGTTCAGATGATGAATTACTCTGGTCCTGATTCAGTACAGCGTTTGTCGAGAGTGACTTAATCAATTCGCCTGTCGACACGTTCACTGGTCCAGGATCCTGATCACAATGATTAAATGATCCAATATCTGCCTCCGTTGTTTGTAGTCGGTCCTGGTCTTGACCGTGATTATCATGTTCATCATCGCTCTCTGGAGGCCTGGAGGTGTCAACGACTAGTGGCGCATATTCGTCATATTCCAACAGGTCCTGAAGTAGAAATGATGGAGTGTTGCAATTATTACTTTATGATGTGGGCCATCAACTTGTCTTATAGTCTGTTTCGGGAAAACTCCGTATTTGGCATACACATAAAACATACGGCAGCCCTCTCAGGTAGCTCAGAATTCCACTTCCAATTATACTTACAAATATTCTAAATGTAGAGGAAAAATGCCAGAACAGATAAACTGGGAGTAAAAAAGCTGGCGAATACTGCAAAATGGATAAAAAATTAATAATATGTTCTAATAGGTTCTGTAGATAAGAGTCAAGGTAGGTAAGAGCACTTTCTAATTCGGCCAAGCAGAACCCTAACAAGAATATGAAAACAGATCATATGTAGGCCTCGGGCAAAACTGATGTTTCTGTCTTAGATTATCGAGACAAAATATGTAGATACAATTATTATAGCCTGATGCCCTGCAGCCAAATGTAATTAACTACAATTATGATACCTGCGTAAACAAATGACTTTAGCTTAATCTGTGGATGATAAGGCGGAAATAAAATAAAATGACACACCTGTGTGTGTTGCAACTCCTGTATGAGCTCATCTTACTTATTTCTACCTTTAGTTTTCACCTGTATCATCGTTAGAAGAATATCTAAGTAGATGATTTACATTGCCAAAATTACCTTGAATGAATGACGAAAAATTTGTTATGGTAATGGGAGAAATTTGATGATCGCAAACCAGGTGAGGTGAGCAGCGATGGATGTTGGATCATTTAGCATTTCTTAATACGGGGCTGCGTGTTCAAGCAGGCTAGAGGAATAAATGTTTATCAAAGTCAAGCATCCATTGAAGATGGGAAACGTGGCTGAACCTGTAGCTAATTTGCAAAACATCTGTATACCTTTAAACTTAATGAATTGTAAAAACTACAGATGAAATCTCTCTGAAATGTGTTTAAGCGGAGAACTGCAGATACATGTATCTGAACATAACACATTTATAGAATTTTACTTAAAGGAAATTTGAACTCCATTGTACTTTTCAGGGGGGTGTATATTTAATGACAGCAATTATGAAATGAAGCGGTCTGTACCAAATTTCAACAATTTTTCATACAATTATCTTTTAAAGATGACATTATACACTTAGGAATTACCGGTATATATCTATTCTGAGAACAGGAAAAATTTATCTAACAGTGAATTAAGGGTTATACTGTGAAAAATACGGTCAGAATATAAAAGTGTTTTCACTACATTGTAGGCCTATACTTATATCTATCTGTATAAATATGTACACGTATAATGCATGTGACTCAAAAATCTACTGATGATAAGTGTAACAAATCTACATGTATACCTATATGTTACAAAAATGTATACAGTGGAGTTGGTCTATAACGAAGTCCAAGGATATTGACTTTTGACTTTGTTATAGGCATCCTTCATTTTAAGCATCAGAATTTACTATATGTATAGATAAATAGTCATTCTTTTCGAGTATTTTATTCCTCTTCATTATAGCACTGAATTCGCTTTAAGCCGATTTGTTATAGACCGACTCAGCTGTATTTGTCTATTTTCTTTTTCAGTGATATATATTTTCAAACATGCATCAATACATTGTATCATGGTCGCATCAACCTGTAAAGTCATCAAATTTTAATCAAAGTTAGACATGTCTGAAACAGTGAGTGGGATCTTGTCCAGTCTAACCTTGACACAGGATCATTTCAAATTTTTAAATTTTAATGTCATATCCCCATATAACCATTGGGCAGTGAGGGATCTTTGTTGCAGCGTCAGCATGTAAAGTACAGAAAGCACCCTGTCTCTACTCAGGTTTGAACCTAGGTCCTAATGGTCTAAAGGATGAGCACCCAGATTCACAATGACACTCCTTACTATACTTTTAAAACTGATAAAATGAAATATCATTTTCATTGTGCATCATATGAGCATGATCTTTCTTTCAAGGAATTATAATAAACAAAAAAGTGTTTCTGATGATAAAAGATGTATGAAAAATCAGCTATATGTATCAGCATATTTTATGCATGTTGTCATAGCTGGATTTAAAATTAAACTTTTATGTCATCTCTGAAAGTTTCACATTAAAAGAAACACAAAACTTGAAGAAAAATAATGTCTGTGAACGTTTCATCAACCTCTGGCCATTTAGCATCAGGATCGCAAACAAGATAAATAGCTGGTGTGCTTTTGAGTTTTGAAAATATTTAACTTATCTATATAAACATGTGATATATATATTTACTTATCTAACCAGGGCTAATCAGTGCACCTGCTTTTATTTTAAAAAGGTCTTATAAAATCCCTCAGGGGTGGATCATGAACATTTCTTTTTCGCAAATTTACATCACCGTAATTTGTATGGGAAATTAAAAAGGTGAAAACAGAAATTGTTGTGGAGAGCAGATCTTTGCTCCATGGAAGACTGCATGTTTCAATATGGATTGGTCGTAGATTTGAGTTCTAGCTACAGCATGAATGGTTTTTCCTGCACATGTCTTTAGGATGAGACTAACAAATCTGCATCAAATGTCATGGATTGCCTTCAAATATCAAAGAACACCCCCCCCCCACCTGTCTCCCCACTCGACTGATTGAGACTGTCTTTATTGCAGCAGGCAATAGATTACAAATCAATTCAATAATTTTCAATGCCTAATTGAGCCCTTTACATTTCATTTTCACGATTTACATTTTTCCCATCATAATCATATGAAAACGAATACCTATCCAGTGAAAACAAGTTATTAGTTGTATCAATTATGAGACTTATTATCTGTGCTGAAATGTGATTCAAAATAGCACCAAGGATCGCAAGAAAATGATTGCATTCTGCACGACCTTAGAGGTCACCTGTACCATAGAAACAAGATGTTTGACCTTCAGTAGATTGCCTTGTAACAGCATCTATTTCACAAATTATGTATATTTCACATTCAAGCTCTCAAAACAACTGGAGAAAAATTTGATTTTAATTCTGACTCCAATTTTTTCGTAAATAACTAATAATTGCGATTTAATTATAAGTAGACAATTTTCCCGTCACCTGAGATTATGCTGGGTTTATACTTAATTATTTTGCTCTTGGCTTTATGCTACCTAATTATTACACCTACCTATCCTAAGAAAGGACCACTGAGCTTAGGATGAATGCAAGATTGCAATTACATCAATTTCTTTCGACACCTTGCTCAATAGTAAAAGGTGTTCAATCAAGATTGTGTTTTAGGAACTGGCTTTTCATGTCATTACACGACTGATAGCCTCATTTACATAGTTTCATGTAATTGTAACCAAATCTATAGATCAGTTGCTATTCTTCCCGTTATCAGTTGAGTCATTTTTTCCACAAATTATCTGCTATTTTCATATCTTCCAGAGGCAAATTTATGCCATGTTACAAGCCATAAAGAGCTGAACCAGGAGAGAAATGATACTCAACTCAGGTGTTTGCCAGGTAACTAACGAGATACCTGTCCCGGTAAGAAAGTAAATATTCTGCAAGCATCTGTCATCAAAGTTTGAAGTACTCCCAAGTTGAACCATGGAGGAAATAACTACAAAGAATTGGATTTGTTATCCGCTATGATTTACAACTTACGGTATGAAGATAGGACAGCCAAAGAACAAGGCTCAAAATACAAACACTACAAAAGTTTACTTTTCAGTAAATTTAGGATACAAACAACTACCACCCCCACCCCACCCCCCAAAAAAAGAAAAAAAAACTAAACTTACCCATTTGAATTAAGCTTAATTTTGAGTTAATGAAATGTGTATAATTCTTCGTCAGAAATTTAAGGTATTGTTTATACTCTGTTCCAACTCTGAATCCTTTTACATGAAGACCCAGCAAAGCCCATCTTTATAGAAAGGAAGTCTTTATAGACAGGCTGATGAGAGAGCACACATTTTTTATGTTTTTTGTATTTTTTTGTATTTGTTTTATGACACACTCAACAATCTAAAAGTCAAATAGTGAGAGGTAGTTGTTATTGGCAGAGGGGAGAACCCAGTTACAAAAGTACCTGGGAAGAGACCACCAGCCTTTCACAAGTATTCTGGCAAACTTTCTCACATAATCAACTTAAGTTCCTGTAATTTAAGGCTGGAATCTGTACTGAAGGGAGGTGAGAGGCTGATTTGTACTAAAACAGAAACATTCAGAGAACAGCAAGAGCAGCCTATATGACCAGGAGGGTTTTACAGCAGCTGGTTTTACTGTAATAGAAACTCATTAACAAATACGAGGGAATTACATATCAAATCTAACATTTTAAAAAACTTTTCTTGATCCTGCAATACTATCATAAATAACAAAATACTACTCTTATTGAATAGTTTGATAAAAATTCCATGAAGCACATCATTTTTCTCCAAAAATCTTTTCACAACTCTTGACAGCTTTGAGAAAATATCAATTTCTTCAAATTTCTTTTTGATTTTATCAGGTAAATTTCATTGTCTTGTTTTCATATTGTCTTTAACTGCAGTGTCAGCAAACATTAACAGACAGGGAATTACCAACACAAAAATGTGTAATTTAAAGTAACAAAATCTTTTAAACATCTTTGAGGAGACCAGAATCAATCTTATATTGTCGTAGTATTGTAATAATACACTGCTTTATCAGGACGAATGATAATACGCAGTGTTAGCAGCAATATCGTAACAATGATCGTCGATCGCAGTGCATACAAAATCAGCTCACCCTCGGATAACCCACAAAACGTGCATCAATACGTTTGTCTCAGACCTATACAAACTTATACATATACGTCTTATTCAATCAAATATTATCCTATTTAGTTTTTTTGTACTCAGATGATGTTCAGTAGATAAAACGTGCCAAAGACAGAGAATTATAGTTATAACAAGTTTTATTATTTTCATATAAACAGCATGGTTCAGCGACACCGGGGTACAGTTGTCAATATCATTGTTATTTCTTGTTACGTCTTTACAATTAAACGATGATTCATACGGTGTATCTTATCTCTTTATCAAAGCACGCAATCAGAATCCCGTGTGTTGGTATGCAAGATTCAATATCTGAATTTATCATCTATGACTTCCAATACAACATCTCATCTACCGATCGCGGGACCAATTCCCTCCGATTTAGCATGCCTTTGTCTCGCGGCATGCTTTGTACCCGGCCAGCCGATTGAGTTAAAATCTTTGGCAAAGGATACTGCGGCAGTTCTATTATCACGACTTTGATAACTGGCATGTCAATAAAAGACGATTTAATTAAATAAGAATAGCGGGGCTTGCTCTACGATGGATTGAGAACACTTCAGAAAACATGGAGTAGAACTAAGGTATAAATACATAAACATGCTCCATGATCATCGAACAGGATTTGAAATAAGCTGAGTAGAAATCGAGCACAATCATAATTTGTTCCTGTTTAAAGGTAAATAAATTGGCATGCAACCTAAATTTTAAGAGAAAGGAATAAAGTACGGATTTAAGTAGTGTCGTGAAAAAGAATATGTTCTTTCATCTATCAACTACTCGGAGATTTTCTTCTGATTCTATTCTTTCCGCTATCACTGGACTGGAGCACTACATCAACATCAGAGAAATATATGAGAGTAGGGAAATAAATATGACACCAGTGCTCCCTTTTTTATGTAAAAAAAATCTTGACATAATTCAGACATTATTATCATTCATAACAGGCGTAAATATAGATCATGTCATCTGGCATTGTGGAGAAATCTCAGATTTGTGTAGAATTTGACAGGGTTACCTCAAAGTCACATATTAACCTGAATTTTCCATTTATGAAGAAATCCACCCTCCCCCTAATCTTCCCATATAAAAAACTCAGGAGAAAAAAAGGTTTTTTTTCTTATTTGATATCTTGCTGTATCACTTCCCTTTTTGCTACAGTTAATTGATAAATACAGGTGAGATAGATAAATGAATAAATACCTGATCACTGTCATGGTTTTCATTAAATTCCTCAAACTTTGCAACCATGGCGTAACATTTCCCTTTGGCCACTTGACCAATGGCCTCCTCTTCTTGAGCTGAAAGAACAAAATCATGCAATTATAAATCAATTTCAATTTTGCTATGTTCAGCATTGAACAAATCTTAAGTGGAAATTAACCCTTTTCAATACCAAAGAACATAATAGATTTGTCTTTTGTAGTTTTGATACCTAGGGTTCAAAGACTTATTTTATAATAATAATTTAATTTATAATAAATCTGTGCTCTCTTTGACCTTTGTTGTTCTCTTTGAGTTTCAATATTATTACAGTTTATCATGGCCGCATCACATTGACACAGGTGTCTGAACTTTAACCTTTTGCTAAGAACTTTATCCTATGCAATTAGGGATCTTAAACTTGACAAAGAAACTAAGGTTTTGCTAATGTGAAACACGTTTCATCCTTGGATTCGACAAGGAAGTATGCGAGATGATATGGTGGTCGCCAATTGCGACACATGGGTTTTCTCCGGGAACCCCAATTTCCTCTCACAGTAAAGACCCCTTATACCAACATGTAACACACTGATATAAATTAACATATCAATAAAGTTTAACTCAATAGAAATGTTTAAATTTTTACTAAAGGACAGAAACATCATATTGACACCATTTCTGAACCTTTGACCCTCATAGCCCCTTATAACCATTTATCTCTTTTAATAACCCTAAATGTGTATTTCTCAGAAATCAATTCCTGTAAGTACATGTATAAACAAACAAAACTTCTGCTAGTTATAGGAGGGAGAAGTACTATCCCTCATCATACACCAGGTACCTTTCAAAAATGTCTGTCATTTTATTTTGGGTTTTGTTTTATTTCAAACAAAGTACCCATCTTTTTGTCAATTCAGTCCGGTGGCAAATTAATACCTTTCATTTTCATGTGACAGAGGACCTTTTATTAGTTTAGACACAACTTTCAAGAATTAAACTCGTCCACGTCTTTGCTTGATTCAACTTAAACGATATTCCCACTTATTTGACAACAACTTTGAAAACATCATGTGTCGTTCGTTCATCACATCCACCTTAAATTAAATGTAAAAATCTTCGGCCTAAAATCAATAGACTCTAAGACCTTCTCCTCGCTTTACAATTTGTAAAGGATCATAAATACTTTGGGTATACAAATATAAAATTGTTGATGTTTAAATATTGACAATTGGCTTTTAAAACTCGATGAAAATGAATCAGCATCATTGATAGCCTAGTGGGATAGAGCTTTTCTTTGAATCGGATGACAAGTGATAAAAAAATGTAATTCAAGGAGAAACCCAATTTCTAAAAAGAAACTGATTATTTGATGGTGAAGATAAAAATTATAACGGAGAGAAACGACATGTCATTGCGGTCATATTATTTCCCAACTAAATACAACTTATCACAATGAAAACAGTCACGTACAAGTCCTATGCAACCAGCAAAACTGCCTCCAGAGTGTATAAAAAATCGGGAAGACGTTTAATTTGCTTGATCTAACGGAAAGTTTTATAAAGTGTAGCTTGTTTGGACATGACAGATGAATGGCATAATAAACCTTGAAAACTTTTCAATATCTTTTTCATCTGGAGGAGGAGGTACACACTATCTGGAGAGCACTACACGGAACGACTTAAATAAAATAAATTACTCTCTGAAAGCTTTTTGACATATTTTAATCATCTTTCTCTCTGTAATGTAGCAAAGAAGTAGTTAATGCATGAATTTCTCCAGAAAGCACTCTGGGACGTCATCCCAAAAGGACTGGAAGCTAATCTGATACATCTATTATTTTTACTTTTCATTGCTAAAAATGAATACATTACACATTAAGCAAACAGACTCTTGAAGAATTGGTAGTCATCAAATATTTTGTCATCCTATTTGCCAAAATCGTCATTGGTGGACCATTAGTTAGTTTGGCTGAATGGTCTGTCAATATTATCTTGTGTTACAGGGGGGAGATTAAGATAAACAGAGCTCTGTGTGTGAGGTGTTAGCATTGCTGATACTGTACATATCATTACGATCTTCATATGCTCTGTGTTTGCTGTCCCTCCAGATTCAGACAAAGTTCATATTGGTCTCTTTTATTAAAAAACTTAAATAAATATCTGGAAATAGATAACGCTAGTCATAGAAAGGCAGATACAGTATTATTCAAACTTAAAAGTTGGGGATGCGTTGGGAATTCCTTGTTTGGAATTCCTAGCATACATATACATGTACGCAGCTTAATATTTTCTTCAATAGAAATATGTCACTTTTACATATATCCCATAACAAGTTTCAGCACCTATTTTTACTTTCAATTTTTATCTCGTCAGAGTTTCCCCTGGAGCTAGATTTAAGACAACTCAGCACAAAAACACTTCCCAGTACAAGCAAAAGTCCCAAAGCCTTGTAGTTAAAATTGTTTTTCAACAGCGCCTTGTTAGCTTTGCATGTTTTTGTAAGATGGTCAAGCCTACAGAACATTTCTATAGCAGATTTAATCATACTTAATCTGCCTTATGACATCCAAACACAACACAAACGAGAGACTGAGAAGGACAGAAGTTAATAGGAGAACATTACTGCTTTGTGCAGGGCAAATCCACTAGCAGCTTTGGCTAAATAAAAAGGCTATTATCAGCTTGTTACAGAGGCCCATAAATCTACGACCTCAGGCACTACATAAGATTTGACCTTTGTCTGATTGGGAGAGTGACAGTGAGATGTTACACAAAGATTGGACCCAGACATTCTGGATCTGTACTCGATCTCACCAACCACCAGATACTGATGTGACAGAAAAGTTATGATGTCTGCCTAACATGCTCCTAAGATCTGTTTTATGTTCGACATCTCTGGTAGCACTTACACTTTGTTGTCTGGTATCATTTTCATTATGATCATATTAACATCGTGTTACAGCAAAAATATTCCTGGTACATCGCTCTCTTATCATTGGCCATCCATCAAAAAGTGGCGACACCAAGAGTTCGTTTATCTGCTCGTCTTAATGTGCATCATGGTTGCAACATCAAAATTACATGAAATGCGGAAAATGGAAAGTATATAACTCCATTAAATAAATCCCATTTAGGTGTAAATTTATCAATGTCTGACATTTTAACATATAAAAGTATCAATACATGGAATGAAAAAAGATATATATCGATTTGATCTCACTTGCACTGAGGCCTTATACATAACAATTTTGTAGAATTAATGTCTAAAAGTGAGAAGTTAAAATCATAAAGGGAGACAACTCATTCTAATTTTTTTTCATTACATTCTTTTCTTTTATTCCTTTTCATTTTTTTTTTTTTTTTGAGTGTGAAATGTAAATTTTATTCCTGTCTACAAGAAAGGATGCTCTTACATATACTTGAAAGAGTTTTGAATGTACCAAAAATTACACAGGGAAACGTAATACATGTAGTTAACATCTTATTAAGAAATCCTTCCTTCTTTCGTTTTCCCATTATCATATTTGACTCCGTTTTTGCATCCTGCATGTCGCCCCATCAGCACATGACAACACAAAGGATTCAGGTATAGCAACGCACCTCTTCATGCTGAACAAAAGATCTATTTTTGTCCCTGTATCACTGAAGATGTGGTCTCATTTATCACCTAGATACAGGATATCTGCATCCTTAGCTCGTTATCTCACCTGTTAACTCAGGTGTCAGCCAAACTTCCTACTGTAATCATGGCTGTGTACACTCCTTGTAACGACACTTTTGTACAGTCTGGGGGTTACTCCAAGAGAAGCATGCAAACACAGACATGCACACATATTTACTTCAGCTAAGGTTTCATTCTTAGATGGTGTTTTTTTTGTAGATTATGTAATAACAAGATATGATTATAACAGATGAGAATATGGGACATAAGTAAAGTTACAGTTTCCTTTTTACAAGTCACCTGTGTTGTCCATATTACAAGGCAGTACTCAATTAAGAGCAAATGTGCAGCATCTACACATTTTCAACAAATCATTACATGTGCAACAAAAACCTGTCACTGTGTAACAATTATAAATTGAAAAAGAGATAGGGGAGAGAGGGAGCAAGGGTGTGCACATGAGAGAAAGAGAGAGAGGGGGGGGGGGGGGTTAGGAGCATGTATTACAAGAGCTTTAGCCAACAACCCCATAAAGAACCAAATTTCAAACAAAGTGCACTAGCACTGACACTTACAGTATTTTAATACTTAAATCACAATTTTTATTTCAATTACATTTGTATACAGGAGGTGATAATGATGGAGGGCTAGCTGATAGGATTCGCATATATGTTTATACATTAAGTTCACAGAATACACAATCTTAAAGAAGAAAAAGATTTCCATAAAAAGAAATTTCTCTTGAAACTTCTGATCATGAGGTCATGGGTTTGAATCCACATCCCAAAGTGGTTGGATGCCCCTGTCATTAGATGAGACAGTAAAAACTGAGGTCTCGCATCACAGTAGGTGTTGGCATTTAGTCCCTCCCTGCTCAAAGGGGCCATAGGTGCCGAGCATAGGCCAACTTTGTTGTCCTTCACCGGCATACTGTGACATCTCCATATAAGTGAAAGATTCTTGAGTGATTCGTTAAACAACAATACAACCAACCAAAGCCTTGTTGTATTTTACCTGTACAGATACAGAAAACTAGGACTATTACACCTGAGTACCGTGTTAAACATGCAAGATGAAAAAGTAATTGAGATGCTGACTTTCTGCATCACTGATGGAACACAAAGACATCTTGTAGTAAAGATATTTTTTTCGTGAATTTTGACTGTGTAAATACTTTCCAGTGTATGATGCTGGCCAGGGTATAAACTGTATCAAATTCCTTGACTTCCACCTGCGTAACAAGAGATGTGCCTGTACCTGTACCTGACATCGCACTAGAAAGGGACAACTCTTCTTGTCTATGGTACCTATTCATGAATTTTTTTGGGATGTTGCAATTTGAACTGACTTGGCAAATAAATAGAGTCATGGAGTAGAGTAGGAAAAATAAGTTTAGTTGTATGTATTATTCAACAGAATCCCACTCAAGATTCTTTCACTTCCATTAAGATATCACGTGAATTAGTGAAGGGCTATAAATTTAGCCTATGCTGGGCACTTATGCCCATTGAACAGTAAAGTGAGGGTTCTTTAATATGTTAACACCTACTGTGATATAAGACCTTGGTTTTAAATATCTCATTTGAAGGACAGTAAGTAACCCGCAGTGTGACATCGTGTGGCGTCAAACCTGTGATCTCACGATCAGGAGGTGCACACGCTAACCACTAAGCCACAGTGGCTCGTATACCAAACATGGAGCTGTTCTGCTACACAGAATTAAACTTAGGGCTAATATTACTCAGCTTATTTCTGAAAGCCTTTAAAGATTTTCCTCGATTCTTTTTAACCCATTTTTTCCAAATCATTACTTTCCTGTTGTGAATTACCATAATTTGTTTTATCACATAGATTAATCTGCCACTATAGATATTAGGAAATACCAAAATTAGGAAAAATTACTCCGCCAAGTTTATTAAGTACCATTAAGCTTTATTAGTGGATGAAATTTAATTAAAGGGCCTAAGTACCCACTAGATCAAGTTGCTAATTGCAAATACATGTAATTTGTGTTTTTTATCATTTTCTAGTAGTTTGACAGATAAAATTCATAATAAAAGTGTGACTGACCCCAAAGTTGACAATACTACATAAATCTATCAAAAATATCTCTGATATTTCAAAAGTTCAGTGGCCACGAATAAATGTACATGTATATATAATTCTTACCTTTTATGTGTAAATAACAGAAAAAATAAAATGTGACGGGGATAAAAAAAATGTAAACAATTTTCATCCATTGAACAAAAATCCGAGTTTTTATACCATTCCACTTACAATGGAAAGTGTCTGAAGAAACCAGGGAGGGGGTAGGTGGGGGGTGTGATCTTTTTTTTTCCATTGATGCATTTTGTTAGATTTTCAACATTTTAAAGCTTAGAACACTAAAAAAAATGACACAGATCACGTAAAAGGTGGATCGACTCAGAAATAACGTACATACATGTATACATGGCGTACCTATTCCTGGACACAAAAATGACGAGTGGTTTAGTGGTTTCTGACATTATTCATATAAACAATGGTTAAAACATGTAAAGCTCTATATCGACCAATGAATCAATGACTTGTGTACTCCAAGCTCAGGAGCCAATACCAGACAAGTTACAAGTGGTTCACGGAGAACAGGTACACCAGTCCCAGACAGGGAAGTGATGGATGAAACTGACATGACAGGTGTGAATTTTCCCTCAGGAAAAGAGAACAAAAAGTGAATGTTGGAAGTACATCATAAACTAATCAGGTATGGGGTCATGATCATCTGCATATATGTGTTCATCATCATAATGGACATTAATCACCGAGTGCTTTGACAGGTATCCAAAGTGGCCAATGCTGAATACATTTGATTTTTACGCCCCTTATTCACGACCGCTGTAATCGATGTACATAGAAGTACGTGTAACATGGGGTTTTTGCTAAAAAAAAAAACAACAACAAAACTAATCGTAAGATAAATATATTTTTTTCATTTACTTACTTAAACAAACACGCAGACATGTGTTGGCATGTACATGTATGTGTCAACTACATGTACATGTGCAATGTACCAATGGTCTAAGCTACACGCCGTTGCATACCGATGGACATTCTAAGAGATGGTCCTTCTATAACTTTATATTTCAGGATTTTTTTTCTTTCTTTAAAATAGGAGATCTCTGCCTTAAAAAAAACTCTAACTGAATACTAGCTTGAAGAAAACTTTAACACAAATGGAAAGAATGAAAGAAAAAAAAATTGTAAAAAAAGACTGAAAATAGAAACAAAAAAGAATGAGAATTTAACTTGCTGCTAGAAAAAGAAACATCGTAACTATTCCTAAAAGGTGTTTTGAATAAATGTCACGCGAATTAAACTTGAGTTGCAGTACTCACGTAAGCCTACAACTCCGTTACCGCCCCGAGGCCTAAAAACTATGCAGCATCCATTTAATATATTACCAGCGTGATTCATCATAATCATGTTCTGACCCTTAGCTCATGGCAGTACTGAGAATAAAACACAAAATGTATCTCCATCCCATAAATCAAACTAAAGGAAGTTGTTGTAAGGATAGTTGTCAAAAAATAATAATGCGTAACGGTGGCTGTACCAGGCTAGATCACGTCAGTTTTTTTGTATAAGAAAGTGCACACACCGTTTCGTCAGCAACTGTTTTATGATATTGTCTTATCTTGACTGACTTATGTATCGAATATGTTAATGTTAATTACCGGAATAATGAAGTGACGTTACATGTACGGGTTTGTACTGTCTACATCCATTTTTCTTTTAATCATGATGTCTGATTCATGCATACATGTATGGTCTTTAAAAATTCAAATATATAAGTACAGGCAAATTATGAATCTTTAATTAGGTGTCAACTTTGATGATGTAATCAACAGTTAGCAATATTTTTAACTGTCAGTAAAACTGGACTTTAAGGTACAGCAATAGAAAAGAAAACAAGAAGATAAAAAACAATTCAAATAATGTCATAGACAAGAGGAGTAGTCTCTCTCTCTCTCTCTCTCTCTCTTCATGCCAAATAGTGGCAAGCAAGGAGAGACAACTAGCCTTCCTACTCTCCCATACATTCAACATTGTATAAAAAAATATAGATTTATAATCATAATGAAAATATTACCTAAAGCAACAATCCTGTTTGTGAGAGCCTAGGGTATTGAACCTAATTAGGAAAAGAGTCACTCTACCCATTGTTCTATTAACTTTTACACATATAAATTTCTTATATCTACCAATAACATCACCAAGATAGGCTTGGGAGGTATACTGTGCTTAGAAGGAATAATATGTAACATGAAGAAGTCGTTATCACACCGTGGGATATATGATCTACCAAAGATGATATGACCTCATCTGATAACATATATATCCTCTGTATTCATCTTGTGTGTTTACAATTTATCATATGTGGACAAATTCGTCAAAAATAAAAATTCTGAAGAGGAAATCATCTTTAAGAGACAAGACAATAAGAAAAGGGCTAGCAATGATGACAAGAGGAACTCTGCTTTTGAATTTTTTTTTCTTTTCGCTTTTTTTTTGTTCTTTTAGCTTCACTAATCAGACAAATGACAGGTAGGAGAACAAGACAGGAATACCAATGTTACACCTGTCATAACAAGCATCTTATGTACCTGTACAGGTGGGAAATCCATCAGTCACCAGGTATACAATCAGCCCACATTGTTGGTGATCAATCCATTACTATTGATTTATTGATGCCGGCAAGCTTTATCACCAAATCTGCAGGATAAAAATGTTTAAACTGCCTGACAAATGAGGAGGCATTGCTGTGTATCTAAACCCCACACTGAAATTTGGGCTGAGGAAATCAATTTGGAGCTGCACTGGCAAAGCCTCTTGGGATGAGAATGTTCTCCAGATGTCTGTTTCATTTCAAAAATTGTCAATATACAGAGATCAGTAGCGCTCAGGTGGGGGACAGATCTAATAAACACATCACAATAAATCACTAGCGCTGTAACAACTCACTGTTTTTGCAAGAATTCTGCATAAATTACCTGTAACACAGTGTAACAACATGCGACACTCTAGTTGCCATCCTAGGTGGAGACAGAAAAAAAACAAGGTCCTCATGTCACAGTAGGTTTCAGCAGTAAAAAAAAGTCCCCCCTCTGCTTAGGATTAAGTCCTATAGGTATTGGTCCAAATTGTGTTTGTCTGCATCACACCATCACAGTGATGCTACCATATGGTATTCTTAAACAAATGACGATTTAGAAAAAATGTCTTAAAAGGTCATTCTTATTGGCAGGTATTGATATAGATAAATATGGAGCACTGATTTTATATAACCAACACAAAAAATTTCCAGCACCAGCTTTTCAAGAATATATTAATTCAAGTTTATAAGATTGGTTTATCAATTAACATGGGACCACCTTGGCCTAGTGGTTAGTCACAGTGGTTAGTCTTCTGATCAAGAGGTTGTGGGTTCAAATCTGCAACTAGCTGCGGTTAGCTGTCCCTGTCCTTCTGACGAGACAATCAAAACTGAGACCTCATGTCACAGGTGTCGGCATGTTAAAGAACCCTCCCTACTCGGCAACCATAAGTACTGAGCACAGTCTAAATTTGTTGCATTTCATCAGTATTCAGTGACATCTCCATATAAGTGAAAGATTCTCGAGTTGGATGTTAAACAACATTACAGCCAACTACCAGTAATCAATTAATGTGCATGTATTTTTTCCTGTAATCAACTTTAACACATGTAATAGCAACGGACATATACCAGAGCCACCCATTCACAAAGGGAGATAATCATGTACATGTACAGTATGACCAGTCTTAGGTGACCATTCTTACAGAAATGTATATGAGGTCTTTCAATACAGATGATCTCTCAAGACAGGCTCACATAACAACCAAGTTCATGTCTTGTCTTCAGTATTTCAAACCTAATTTCATAAACTCTTCCGGGTGAAAAGATAAATTTCTACTCAGTTTTATCATAAAACTTGATAAAAATACTTTTTTACATATGATTCTTTTGTGCTGAACTTTCTATTCAGTGCAGAGTAGCACTTTGACAAAGGCGTATTCCGAGATGTTGAACGGCACAGAGTACATCTTATCAAACAACTATAATTGTTTTCAACCTTGCCCCAGTAATTTGAAAGAAACTCATTTGACAACATATTATATCAGAAGCTTTGTGGCAACATCTAGGTCTGTTATCAACACCAAAAAAAGGATACAGAGAAAACAGCGCAAGAATGGACCCGTGAATTACAACAAAAATAACAATTCTGTGAAGCGCCTTGTCATTATTTTGTAAAAGTGTCACATCATTTCATAAAGTTTAATAGAACTGATTACACTCTTATCAAACTTTTGGATTTACAATTGATGGGATTTAACGGTTAAACAAAATTTGCTTCAATAGACATTTTCAATGCATCTATAGAAATTGTTCATATACAGTCATTTTGTTCAGCCTCTTTGAATCTTGTTTCCCCTCCGATCGTTATAAAAAATAGTTCAATAGCAATCAAAATTTGAGACCTATACATGTACACTTAACTGTGAAGTGTAATTACAATTCTAAGAGGTACTGGGATCACAGGGTCTCTCTTTATGTTCTGGCTGAGTCTTTTTTCGGGACCTCTTTGGCTTTCATAGTGTAGCCTTCTGTATTACACGATAACATCACCCTGCAATGTACCAGAATACATCACGAAAGGTCGCAGCAACAGATTGCGAAATTAAAAGTCATCTCATTTAATTCAAGTCTACCAGCTAAAGTGTCATACATTTCAAAAGATTTCAAACAGTGTTTTCCTTGAGGATCATACAGGGTCTATTTTATTTACACAAACCTCTACAAAAATTACAAAACTGATTTAAAAAAAGCATAGAAAGTATATATGTATAAATGAAATTTCATGTACACATATATTTAATCTGTGTAGGATATTTCTTTCGCCTTGAACTTTTAAGGTCTCGTCTGCGTACTGGTGCCACACTTATGAGTAGTAACAAAAGTTAATTTGTCGCATCTTTCGTCAGATCTTGAAATTCGGTTGGAGTAACTCAGAGGTATACATATGACTCATTTCTTTTTCCTTTTTTGTGTTTTTTTCATTAAATTACATGTACATACCGAGAATTCCCGAGACCAAAGACAATGAAAGAGAGAGGTTCCTAATGTCATTTATCAATTCATGTCTACTGGTATAAATAGTTTCAGATTTACTCAAGTGTGTAAATTCGATAGGGAACAGTCATGCTACTTCTTGTTGTGACTATTGACTATCTGTTTTCAAATGTATCATGGTCTACGCGTGCAAGTCTGGAATTGTGCTCCAATGACAGAGGGAAAAAGGAAAACAAAAAGCGAAAACAATAGAGCGAACATCACAAAAGACGGTCAATTCACTTACAATCTTATTGTGCACATAGTCAAATTACATCCATCGATGAGCTTCAAATAAAAACCATTTGTTTTACACTTTTAAGCTAACAGATAACAGCCATTCTTTCTTTTACTGTATTCATTTCTGATCGTTCAGATTTGACATGGCTACTGGGCATGACACAATGCCAGGAGCAGGATACCTGATCCCAACTTTCGCTACTTCCGATTATCAGCAGTGGTCCTGTGCCTTTGACAACTTATCAACTGTTTTTTATGCATTATGTGACAAAGAAATATCAAGCTGATTTTTCTTCTTTTTTTTTGTTTGTTATTTATTGTCCTACTCAGAAATCATTTACACATATGGAGTCCAATAAACTACTACATGTATGGCCTATGCTCTGCAGTAATGGTCACTGAGGATTGAGGGAGGGGTCTTTATGTGCCAACACCTCCTGTGATACAGAAACTCAATTTTTTTCGTCATCCAAAACCAAGATGTCTCTTCCATGGTTTGAACCAACAACCCTCTGGCCTGTAGTCAACAATTTAACACGTTTCAATAAGATATGATTTGAGATAAAAATAAGATCACAAATTTAACCAGGCATGTCAGTAAGAACTCTGTATGTGTTTTAATTATCCCAATCAAAACCAATAAGTAATAATTACTGTTTGTATGATAAACTTGCAATGATATTTTAATTTGAACTCCCAAGTAATTGGAAGGTTCTATTGTCAGATTTGATTTGCAGCTCCTATTACAAAGTTCAAGATCTTATAACTCACACCAAATAATTATCAGATTTTGGACTATGAATGAAAAGAAATTAACAAAAACATCTTGAAGGCATTTCAAATTTGATTTTCAATTATTGAATCTATTTTTCTCTTTACTATATCTATCAAGAGTTCAATGTTGGGAGGTCAATCTACTAAACGACAGCTTCAGGTGACGCTATTTAATCATAATCATATCTCGCAGGATAATCAACATCCCTATTGTGATTCAGCGGACATTTTTATCTGGGTATAGTAACGTTATCCCATCCAAGATTAACCTAAATTAGTCATCAGCAAGTAGATCGACTGGGTACACCTCAATACTTCATCACCCAGTGCTGGGTGAGTGGGTAAAAAGCTGCTTTTCGATGTCATAATGATTATAAAACCATAGAAACGCATCGCGCGGGAAACAAGGGGTGGTCCAACGATTTGTATCAAAAGATTTGGGTCGCCAGCAGAATTGGCATCTTTTGTGAGAGCGAAGAATCGTTATCCTTGGGAAGTTTCACAGGTGTACGTCTCTCCGCTATCTTTTATCTCGACCATCTCTTAAGTAATCAAACACGACCATCAGGTGTGTCCTACCTGGTTTTCCTCTACATGATACAAGTATCAGCGAGTCTGATGCTGAAGAATGCCTGTTCCCAGACATCGGTGTATGTAAACACTCTCTAATATGGCTTCAGGGCTCGGCTTTGTGTTTTCAAATAAAGAATCAGCCAATATATCAATATTAGTTTAATACCTATTCATCTCCTAAGAACCTGTTAGATTCTGTAAATCTATTTACCTGGCTTTCTCTCTCCATCACCTCTGAGTAAAAGCCTGACTTAGAAGACGGGGGGGGGATAAAACCCCCTTACAATATTACATAAAAACACTAGATAACAGAATATGGTGTTAATTACACCCTAGCTATCATCGGCTTGCAGTACTACAGGAACAATGATGGTTTTGACAATTGAACCACAGGACTCAATAGGACAATGGATCGCGAGTAAATTTATTTGTCAGCTACACTGATTAAAGTGACCTTACATGAGAGGAATTAGTTTCCAGGTAAACGGCAAGATAAATTTACCTGATAAACTTATTTTGACTACCTTTGTAAATGCTACTTGCAATTCAGACTGCTGGGATGTAATCTATGCTGGGATGTTGAATTACCAAGATAGCTAGTTAGATAGCTATATAATTGTCACCACGCTATGTGTCTGTTTCTTAAAATAACCTAGAAGAAATTTCAGTCATCAATCAGATTTTTAAAAAAAGATTCATGTAATTTCTCTCAAGAATCGAGTGCAAATCAAAGAACTGACAAAACATTTACAAAGCAAATCCTTTTAATTGGAGTATCTTAAGAACAGTTAATCAACACAGATGAAAGCCGATGTGGCTCTGTGGCAGGGGGTTCACCTTCACACCATGAGGTCATGGGTTCAAGTCTTAATGAGGACAGGTCCCTCAGACCGGACTATGAAAACCCGAGGACCTATGCAAAAAATGATGTACCCTCACTGTTCAATGGCCATAAATGTCCTCGTACTTCAAATGAAATAGCATTTGTTCAAGTTTTAGTGCCTGACCAATGGTTATATAGATAGACAGACACATACAATTTTTAGTTTCCCTATGGTTTAGTTAAAGCAGGGGACAGAAAATTTAACTTTAATTTAAAAGAAAGGGATGGAAGGATATTACCAGGATGTATCTGCTAGACAAATATCATAAAATCTATGACTTATGTGATAAAGTTATTGATCACAAAGGTACCTTATGTACTTGTCTACGTCAGTGCATAGATAAAACTGCTACTGAAGAACAGGATGTAATAATTCGGACCACCACAAGTTTGTTTCTGATGACTGGACAGTCACCCTATATCCCTGTACTTTCATCTCTGTTTTAGCCACAACTTTGCTTTATAATAGAGATGATGTCTAGCCTTTAATAAACCAATTTCAATTCAACCTCAAATTAATTACCATCCAATTAAATAGGTAAGTCGTTGAAAGAGCTATGTTATATAAAGCCTCCAAGGTGTTCATTGTACCTTTAACCAAATGACAGCTAGATTTTGTTTTTTATCCTACCGGTAAATCTCATTAATTAAAGATGACCGCTGAAGAAAATTAAGACCCAATCAGCTGCAGCAACACTTGTTTAAAAAAAAAAGTTTCACAGGTAAGAATACGGTTCAAATTTACCTGGTTCATCTACCCAGGTGACAGAGTGCAAATGCATCAGCAACATTTAAATGATTAGGCTAACTAATACGACTGCATCAGTTATTTTTATTATTTATCTCCAAGATAACCAAGATAAAACCATGAAACTGAGCACCTCGATTCAATCTGTGATTGCAGCAAAAGAATGGGTGAGGAGTTCACCAGTAGCGGGTACCCAGAACTTGTGTGACCCTAGTATCCGATGTGGTTTATAGGGTCACTGACACGCCTACTCAAACTGGGAATCAGAACTGATGGGGTCGCTGCTTAAGCATCATGCGATCAGTCTTCTGAGACATGTCACTTGGTTCAAATGGCTGTCCCGTTAAAAAAAAATCAACAAATCATCGAGGTTAAGTCTTTTCTGGTAGAAAAAGCAATTAACTAGTGCTTTAATGAAAATGCGTTTATTCACTGCATTTACCTCATCAAAGGAAGTCGTTTTCTTACCTTTTCTTTTTTCAATATTTTTTTTAATTGAATACTGTGTTTATTTTTGTTAGTTTTTTGTCACTATACCACAAATGTTGCTTAAACTCCTGTTATTGCTATTTTCAGCATCCTCTAAAAGGAAACGGAGGTGTGACTCAGAAATCAAACAAAACTGCAACAATGGCTGTAATAGTGACTATGGGTGGTCTACACCCTAAATAATAATTATTAGATAGCCCGGAGAAACCACAAGTGTGGATGTCCCTGGTCTGGTCTAATTCAGAAGCACGGAAGCTGTCTACAGACCAATTACATTACAGATGACAAAATTAATTCTAACACCTTTTATTTCATTGCCTATCTGCCGTTTTACATGGACAGCAGGTGCTCTTGATTGTGTGACTGTATGTAACTACAGTATATTGGTTGTTTGTATTGTTGTTTAACTCCCAATCAAGAATCTTTCACTTATATGGAGATGTCACAGATGCCGGTGAAGTGCCACAGATCTGGCCTACGTTTGGCACTTATATATGGCTATGAGCAGTCAGAGTTCTTCAATGTGCCAACACTTACTGTGACATAAAACTTGGGTTTTTTCTGTCTCATCAGAAAGACAGAGGAAGCCAATTGCAGCATTGTGTGGATTCTAACACACAACCTTGAGATCAGAGGGTAAACAAGCTGACCATGACTACAGTAACGCAAATATATAGAAGTGATTATCTCCCTTGAAAAAAACTGAATTGAAACATAAGGTATCAATTTAATACATCAGCATCACAAACTTAAGTAGAACTGATTCAAAATAATGCTGTGAATCGACACACAGAATTAAAAAACAATTGTCTGACGCATGAAAAAATAAATTGTACTATATATTATCTTCACTAGCATGATATCATAATCAAAGGCTTGTCACTTTTGAACAAAAAAATATGGCATCCATACAAAAGCCAGAAAAAAATAGGCAGTCTTGGATGAAAAGAAAGTAATGTATCTTCAAAAATATATGATAGGGAGAAAAAATGAGAATATTTCAACATGATAAAATTCTAAAAACTTGGCAGCATTCCATTTTGAAATATATATTGCCCTAATAGCCCCTATTGTCTCTGAACTAGTATTGTTCAAAACTTTCTTTAAAACCATATATGATGCAGCGATAATTAAAAAGGGGAGAAATGTCATTCCTCAAAACAAAAGGAAGTCTTGTGTTGATTAGTTTCTTTATTGGAGCAGGCGATATAAGAAGCAATGACCTTTATCTTAGGTCAGCTACAGGAAACTTGATCAGAACAAAAGACAGAACATCAGACAATGGCGAATCGTGCTTCGATCTGGTCTATACCTTGCAGTACCTGCAAATTTGTTTTGGCAACAGCAATTCAGACAAGTCTGTGTACGTTGACAGAAATGAAAGGTATTTCCCCCATCATGCATCACTTTTTATCAAAAGAAAAAAGGAAAAACTATCGCTGTCGACAATTTAAAAAGTAATCTCTGCATTGAGGCACAAAAGAAATGAAAAACCTTGATGCTAATCACCCGCAAAAGACAAAAGAAGAATCAGATCGGGTTTGAGAAATCATATATTACAAAGATTTAAAATATTTCCGATTGTTCTCTTAAATACCTATCGCCTATTGTCTCCGGCAGTAGCCTTTGACCTGTATTATGTCGGTGCTCAAGGCATGAGAGAAATTTGAAAGGAAAATGTAACTGTAAGAGACTTAAGAAGCAAAAGTTATGATGACTTTAATAAACAGAAGTAAAAAAGATTGGTATCTGGTTACCGAAATACTTTCTGCAGCTCATTTGTGACTGGCGACCATTGTTCGACATCTTTGTTCCTGCGGTAATTTTACACTGATGTCATCTGTTGTCGACATCACAGATCATTCGCATTAATAACGACCAATAGTGCATGAAGAGAAAGCTTTCTGATGATATTATCTTGGGGACCTAATTTGTCTATGATTCAAAGACAGTTTGCACAGCGTGTTTAAAAAGAAAAACACGACTGATTTCAATGCCAAAACTGGCACACTTATGATAGAGCTACATATACCCTAACCTGCCTTAGGAAGTAACTGAATTTCAGGGCTACCTACTTTTTATGACAAAAATCAATGCCTCTAAAGGGTTTTTTTCCCCTATACATATCACATAAATTAAGAGACCACTGGTCATATGTGGACATTTCAGCATCTTCCTTTGGCCAGTATATTAAAAACAGTTTAACTGCATATATACATTTTTGAATACAATCATTCAAGCCTCATTAATCTGGGCACCAATAATTTGGAAGCTTCATCTTTCGGTCAAAATTACTTGGGAGCAGAAGTTTAAATTTGTACTAGTCATTATAGCAGCATAGTATTGTTTCAGTGATCCAGATACTAATCATTTATTTAGACAATTTGCTTGTGAAGGAAGGTGAGCCGACAGTTAGTCTAGATTACAATGAGACTCCACTGAACGTGTGTAAATAGATATCTATATGACAAAAAGTTAAGACAAACAGAAGCATCCTTAATCATGGAGAGTGTATTGGGTCAAGGAGTACAAGTCATGTGACTCATCCCGGCTCCATTGTATGGACCATGATGCCGGTAATCCCAACGTAATCCACTTAGATATTCACATAAGATATTTTTACTACAATTTCAAAATGAGTTTCGATTTCCCTGTTGCTAAAAGATCTCGCATTCCAAAATGTTTTCTTCTTTTCATTTCGAGCCTTTTCATACAAATCTTATGCCGTGCTTACTCTCACATGAGCAGCGTAATTATCCGGTCCTCGTTTAAGAGGTTGAAAATAACCAAGGACAGCCATTTAAATTTCTGAAAATTGATAGCATCATTTTGATATAATGGCAAAAATTTCTATAAGTGTGATCCAGCGTGCTTGTTCCGATACCCAATTATATTCCTTCCTCAATTCAGCTCATCGATGAAAGATCTACTTAATCACTGTTCACATCGGTCCTATTCTTGAATTGCTTAGTACTTCTAGATGATTATTGTATTAAAATTGATGGTAGTTAAGTTTGGAACCGTGCCACAGACTATTTTTGCATAGTTGATCTCTGTGAGTTAAAACATTGGCTTTAATTCTCAGTCGCAACTGATAATGCACATAATTCAGAACGAAGACCCCCTCTCTCTTCATCTGTGGTGAACATGCCTGAACGATTTTAAATAAGTCGTAACCATATCAGGGATAAAATGGGTCTGATCAAGCTCTATTTTAAATTGCTTACGTATTTAGTTATGGGCAGCTTACCGCATAATCACAGATTTTTCAGCAGTTAATATATGGGAAAGATGAATGCAACGGGGAAAAAAATATATAATTCTTTTATCGTCTTTTAAAGATGATTGGTCTATTATTCATGACATTGGAATTTTGCCATCGAATTTGTGAATAGCATGAAGGTTGAAATTATGCTTGTGATACAGTCGCCAAGGCTAGGGGATTAGAAAAAAATATTATTAGGAAAATATTTGTACAAGTTTTCTTTGTGTATTTGACTCAATTTTTAAAGTTGTTACACAGATAACAAAATTGTTAAAATTTTACTAGAAAGAATAGAAAAGTGTATTTATCTCATAGAAAGAAATAGAGGAGAGCAGTTCCAATATTTTCTTTGCAGATTGTAGGGGTCATTCATGTTTGATCCTGTTGGTTATTTAAGTCAAATATTTCCTCCAAAAACTGGACAGAGATGCTTAAATTATGAAAGTCAGTCTGTGTTATCCCAACAGAAAGCTAAACCTGAATCAGTAAGATTTTTTGTACACATGTAGATACAGTCTAACCTGTGTTGGTGATTCACTACTTAAAAGACCATCTACAATTTGTGACCCAATTTTACGCTTCCAAAAATATTTTTCCTCTGTTTTAATCAGTTGAATTAAGAGACCATCTGTCATATGTGACCATTTCGCATCTTATCTTGAGAATAATCTTCAAAAAGATAAGAGTAATAAGAACAAAAAATTCTCAGCTACAGTCTACATGTAGCTTTTTCAGGGACTCCATAAGGGAAGATGCAAAAAGTGTCATATATGAAAGGTGGTCCCTTAATTCAGGTGATTATTATAACAGGAAAAATCCACTTTGAAAATTATACATTTAGGTCACACATAAGAAAGAATGTCCTTTAATTCAGTTGGCCACAGGTTTGACTGTATATTCTTTGGATTTACCAAACAAACAAAGATGATGCATTAGCAAGTACCCCTGGCTTGTAAAGTTCCTTTCATCTCAGCAGTAAGCCTATCAATGCAGATCAAAAACTGAAAGTCCAGGAAACCCCCTCCCCTAATTTACTTAACAACACTTAAAAAGTCACAGTATGCATTCTGAGGCTGACAATTGTGGATCTAAATAAAATGAAGGAACTAAAAGGTATTGTAATATCACAGAAATTTGATTTTTACTAATTTTAGTAATGTCCCTTGCCATCTTATATGGGTCAAAAAAAATAAACAGGAATTTCTTGAAAATTAGATGGTAGGCAATAAAGTATTGTTTGATGAAAAGAGTGAGAAGACTGACAACACCTTTTGGGTTGCAACCCTTTTGGGATTCCAGTAGGGTAGTTTTCTTATCCTGTCATTTTCTGTTGTCCCTACCAACAAATGGCAGCATCCAGAAATGCCCCCCACCGACAGAATCCCAAAAGGGATTAAACCCAATTCCAGAATGACGACTCTTAGTTATGGTCGCTTCTGTAGTGCACATCAGACCGCCGATAGAGAGATCTACATCGGCTTTCTATGGTATATAGTTACATGGTCAGAATCTGCGATAAAGAACATAAATATACCTTTGTCTTTTAACAAAAGGAAAGTAAATTTTGATAAGGCTTTAAGGTCCGCCGAGTCTTAAGAAGTGGCGAGTTACGATAGGCATAACAACATTTACAGCGGTCTCATCACCGTTAACATCCGCCGTACGTAAGACCTCTTTCAATGGCTGCGGGTTTTGATAAAGCAGAAGTATTTACATATACTATAAAACCGAGTCCAATTCAAGTTGTAAATTATTCGACGACTGAGTCTGAATGACTTTTTATCAATAGGAAAGTTTACACAAGCCGAGTGCAAAGATACGGCAATTGTGTTTGCATTTCGACATTGCCTAATAAACTGGAAGGGATGCCGCCAAAATTCGCAGCAGGTATGCGAGGGATAAACAAGTTCACATCTCCAATCAGACCTACTCTGGAAAAAGAAAGGACAAACAATCTCAAACGTATCATGCACATATGTATCCTACATCAGTTTTAGCTGATCCCAAATCCCCTGTCATGAATAAAGAAGAAACTCAAAAGAAAAAAAATACGGATATTCTATTCAAACAATTCGATCATGTCGTCATGTTCTAGCCATCCATCTGGTAAATTCAATGACAATGTTCTTACTTTTTGATTAATTAACATGTTTTTACGTTTTGGTAAAAAAAAAAACCCTCAATAAAAACTCTTGAAACTAAGAACTGATTCGATGTACAAAATTCCTAGATCCGCCTATTGTTCTGTGATGGATCTTGTACTGTCGCTCATCACAAGATTTGGACATCATTATGTATTTGAGTTTTGGTTATAATCGCCATAATTTATGCATTTGATATTAAAGAACAATACCAAAAAATATCGTTGTTCACACTGCTTCAAGATGGAATCTTTATGACCCCCCNNCCCCCCCCCCCCCCCCCCCCCCCTGGAAAATCGACAAATTGGTAATACTGAATACGTTGCAAATGAGATGAATCCTAAATATGCATCTTGGCATAAAAAATCCCAAGTATTTCTGTGTATACATGCGTTATCTTGAGAGAAAATGATAATATTTGAAGGTTTAACGAGCGGTCTGCATCAATATTTGGTAATCTGCATTCAACCTATTGCTACCCGCAGGTATATTTGCGAAGGCAATTGCGTTCGGCTTTAAATATTTTCTGGTAATCTTTCTATATATATCTGTATTATATCAAACTTTTATGAACGCAAATATTTTATCCTTCCGAAAATGTGTTTGCACCGCAGCTGAAGACTTTGTTTGTGAAAACTTTACAGCCGAAGACAAGACGAGTATGGACAGGATCCGATTGCGGAAGCCGATTCGTGTGGCCTATGGGACCCGACTGACGCTCGCGCCCGATAGCAACACTAGTCGGCACATAAACAAACTTCTTATAAATATTCGTGTTTTTTCAAACTTCGACTCCATCGATAAACGAAGTGAAATATTTATAATCTAGGCTTATTCTGTTGTCCGTTACCTAGCTGTTGAATCAGTTAGCTATGCACAGCATCACGAGTCCACCGATGTGGCATGTGGGGCGACGGGTGCTGGCCTAGATCTTACAAACGAATTTATATCTGATCTCGAAATTTAAAAAAGCAATTTATAGCACCTAACAAGATATCAATTTGTAAAAAAAAAAAATCATGTATGTTGAAGTGTTAGTCAAACCACGAAATAATTTGACTTTCGACTGAATTTTGAAGGGATGTATAGGTATTATAAAGTCCATTAGGATACAGACATTTTTGTAAAACTATGCATGTGCAGTCACAACTATCAATGCATGTGCAGTCACAACTATCAATCATCTGTGAATTTGTTGACCCTGATAGCAAGGTCTCAATATTTCTGTAATGGCAGTTTCAAACGCGGGTCTGGAGGGGGTCAAGGGAGTCCGCACTCGCCATGGAAATAGCGAAGTACATGTATATACCATCATCGGTCATTGACGCTTGGATGCTCATTTTAATAGGGTTAGGCTTTTTTCTTGCCACGAGTCAGACCTCCTAGAAAAATTCCTAGATCCGCGCATGGTATTGTGTATACATCTGACGCATCTGGGTCGTTTTCTGTAGATGAGAATTGACACACTTAATGATCGAACTCATCCCAGTAAATTCAATCGACTGATCAATGTTTAAAAAACAATCAAGTGTGAAATATTTAAAATATCAGATGACGTATGGATTACTGCATGCGGCTATAATTCATTGTAATGTACTTTTTTTCAGACCTGTCGGTAAAAATAAAATACATTTCAGACTTCGACAAATCGAAACCACAGCATCAATCAATTTACATACTTGGCAAATTTCCTATCTACCCGATTTAAGTGCGACGTTAGTGAAGGATGGTGTTCAGACATGTTTTCTCGGCATCCGACTCGGGGTTACCCAGTTATGTGCAAACTCATTATTGTGGAGAGTATTGATAGCTAATATTGACTGTGACTGAATGACTCTCTCATCGGCTGGTTACGGTCAGGTTCCCCATAGCTACTAGCAACTCGACGAAGACCATCTATTGACACGGCAAATTAAACATCCCACGTCGTCAACTCTGATTATTACTTCAATGGTTCAGAAGAAAATTGCAAAACTTTCAGGAAAACAATTACAGCGTCTTTGGGTTTTGTGTCCCCCGATATGTTCGTTTTCTCGACACAAAAGATGTTTAAACAATATTTATTTTAAAACCGTTATCATTTAAACTGATATATATGGACCAATCTCGCAGCGCACATGCGAAAGTCAACAGTGAGGGGTAGGACAGAAGCGATCATCAAAGAGCCACTCAATTTAAATCCACGATGCAACTACAATGAAAAGCGATTGAAAACACCAAATATTGATATAAGACTAAGATACGAAGTTTCATTGAGATCTGCCAAACAAGATCCGTGAAGGGGACGTATGAATGGCCATTATATAACATCAAAGTCTTTTGAAACTGACCAAATTTTAAAGAGTTTAAAGAAATACCTCTTACTTCTTTTATTTTTCTAAATAACATCCATCAGGAGTATTAAATATTACTAGCTTTTAATTGGCATTTCAAAAGATACGGGAATTAAAAGCTGGTCTTTAAAAACTTCTCCATAATTCACCATGGTCATGTTTATTCAGGCATCAGGCAATATAAATGCAAACTTCGCACTGGAGAACAGTGGCTGGTCTTAGTGCCTCATTGTATTTGGTAGTTGTCCTACAGGGAATGAAGTCGGATTAGCAAAATACCTTAAACAATGGACGGAAAAGTTACATGAATTTAATCATGCTGGAGATTTCGCTTTGTGCTGAATATGCTGTCGGTGGCTGAGGCTATACCTGGGTCTTACAGAGTTCAATTCGTGAACTGTTAAGAAAACATCCCAAAAGCCCGGAATTATTCGACCACAAAAGAAAATTTGATAATATTGATGTTTGTTTTGCATTCATCCGACGGAGGGTATTACTTAAAATTCCATTCAGATGAGATGATGTGAAAATACTCTCGTATGTATACTACAGTTTACGGGTATCTGGAGTACAATAATAGACTTTAAAGAAATAAACCGTTATACATATAAAAGTGAGAGTAATATCTACGTAGGTATAATGCTTCGAATAAATAATATACAGACTGCAATGCCTACTTCAGAATAAAGAATCTATTTTCAACTTCTACATTTTACGTTAATGATAAATAATACATTGGAGGAAAGAAACCTTTGCAATTTGACAAAGGGGCAATTGTAACACAAAATGGTGGTCCGAAGTTCGAACCTAGTAGGCGATACTCAATTATAAGGATCCTTTAGAAGTAATATGTAATGCTAGAAAATCACATACACACATAAAAAAAAAATTATCTCAGACTGGTCAGTATAGGCCAATGTCCTTGCATCCAGACATGAGTAGCCGCAGCTCACTAATGATTCTGCGACCACCTATGTCACTGCTGATAATTTCAGATTTGTGAATGAGATCTGGATTTTTGTTTTCTTTTTGTTGCGATGTAGTCTTTCTTTGAAGTCCCTAGTCTTGAATTAAAACGATTAATTTCATATTGACTACTGGGATCGAACTAGGAACTGATGGACCTAGAGTCAAGCAAGCAGGCGCTCTAGCTAAGACAATAATTTACAAAATCTAAATGTTTATCAAAAGTGATGACACGAGTATATAATTTAAGGTGCAATTCAGTACTATCGTCCTGTCCTCGTTTGGATGTGGTAAAATACGATAAGGGAGAGACATCACGATTTCGGACGTCTGAACCAGCGTAACTGAGAAAACGGCAGATGTAATCCTGGAGACTTCGTTGCAACTCCGTGGATCCGATGCGATAGAGACAGGAGTTTATCTGTAGTCCGTCACCTGCAAGAGGTCCTATCAACTCTCTACAATCCCACATACAACTAAAGTCGGTGTACTAAGTTTACTACTCTTGTAAAGGCATTCAATGTTACAACTGATAAACACAAAAACTCGCATGTGTGATGCAATGTCGTTTTTGAACGAAGGGATTTTAGATTTCTAGTCCCCACTCGAAATTAAAATGAAAACAAGGATGACAAAAAACTTGATTTCTCCGATTCTGGTAGGTTTGGTACCTGTATTTGAGGTTATATGGGAGGAGATGATGCTATAGACATCCGTTTTATTGCACAGCATGCTGGCAGTTTAGTGGGACTCCTTATGGGCACCTGGTCCCATTCTGTTCGGGATACGCAACTGGTTTTTTTTTTTTAATGTTTATTCCGTTTTATTCGTAATTTGCATTATTCAAAAGCACTTGGAATTTCAAATACTCTTTTTCCTTCTTTTTTTTTTTTATTTTATAGTTTAAAAACATTGATCACGTAAAGTCCACAGGTAAATGAGTCGGATTGAATGGCAATCTACGTAATTTTAATGGAATCGCTGGAATAGAGTTAGAATTACTAGGAGGAGCTAATTTACTTCATTATTTACGAAAGTCTCTTGAATTCTTTTGTTAACATTGGTAAAATATAAGATGCGGACGCCATTTTATCTGCAGCTCTTTACATCCGTGCTTTTTCCCGCCACTCACAGTTGACTGGGTTCGTCTGCGACAACGACGACAGAGTGCATCAGCATCCTAGCGATCTACACAGCAAAATGGAGTGAAATTGACAATTTATCGCTTACACTAAAACGACAAAATTTCTTTGTAGATCTGAGCCTTATACTGCTTGACCATTTAATGTTTATGGAGCAGAATAAATTAGCGTATCTATGCGAGACAAGAGGAAAATGTTTGTCAAGAGTAAACACCCGACATGCAATTTAGAGGATGAGGCTCAGCGTAATCCATGATTCTGGGATCGTGGATGTTGACCAACAAAATTAACCAGACCTTGTTGTCGATGACTTAACCAAACAACAGAGGATGCGTCAAATTCCCCAACATAAATCTGTTCTGTACACAAATGCTGTAATTGTGTCAACTCACACGCAATTTTAGCAAAACCTACCCATTGCACACGTGATGCGATACATGACGACCAATTCAAGCGTCTCGGGTAGATTGATGCTGAGAGCAGTTGAATATATACATGTACACAGTCTCAGTAACGGAAAAACATCGACCGCCGAGTTCAATTTGGCGGGTCGTCTGATATTGTAACCAGAATATTCTAGGACCATTATTTTTTTCAAATATCTCTTTTAATTACTAGATCCTACTTTTACTTTACGTATCATTTCAAATAATTTCATTTTCTACAAACCAAATACGAAACGTACCAATAACACCTACAAATCAGACTGAAGTCAATTTGCTGGAATTGACATCATCCAAGTTCGTGTTTAAGGGCGTTAAAGAAATGGAGTCGATCGACTGATAAAATTCACCCCTCGAGTTTCAATGTCGGAGCAGTCTTGTTATCAGGTCCTTGATGTCGCGTTTACAATGGGTTCGTGTTGGTTACTTCTAATAAATCTTGCGCTCAACAAACATTAAATTCGTCCGGCATCTTGAGATGCTGCTCCGCTTACCTGGTAACTTGTAATTAACAGGTATATCACACACACAGACTGCCGTTAGGTCGTGTTTATTTACAGTCTATGTAATACGAACTGTGCATTCTCGGTGTAGCTATACAAATGTATATATATATTATTGATAATTTTGTCATTATACATATCGAATTTTCGATGCTGCAGAAAACTTGAGTTTCTTTATAAACCTAATTAATTTACATATTTTATCACTTTAATGACGTTATATGACAACGTCCCATCCCTGACATGCTACATTTTATCATCCATGCGCGGATCCAGGATTTTTCGAACTCTTCTCAAGAAAAACAATTGCAGTCGCATGAATAATGATGCTATACACTTTCCAAATTCCCCACTAGATCCGCACATGTAAATCAGTACCAAATGCTCTACAGGTCTGTTAAATAAAAGTGCTACCTCCAAGGAGATACCTTTGTAGATCTTAATGTAATATTTATGAGGACAAATATTGCAAGCATCGCTGTTCTGTCAATTTGAGCTTATTTACGACGGGCTGTACTACTGATGAAGAGTATGACTCGTCATAAAAATGTCAACCATGTCTCTTTGTCCCTTGTTAAATTATGTATCTAGGAGACAAAAATTTGTCCAGACAAGTACAAGATGCCGGCTATTGTTACATGGGATTTGGCGATAATCCTCACATGTCTCGAAGGGTAATTGTTTCATTGAACTTGTCAAAAGGTGTGTATATGACTAATTGATCCCCGAGTTCAATTCAGCAATTAAATACAATTAGCACATTTTCCATTTAATTGTCAAGACGTTACTCAGCTTGATACAAACTGACATCCATAAAGACAAACTCCAGAGTGAAATATATACATGTAAACACGAAACTGTACAAGACAAGTTGAATCACATGAGATAATCAATAGCTGAAACAAAATTGAATTTTTACCTGTCTGTATTCAAGTGTTTGTACAAATACGGAAGGTAACATGATTTGGGGGTCTCTAACTGGGAATCTGGTTGGGTTGAAAAAGATTTAAACCAGGAAGATTGGTAAATAAAAATATAAAAATATACAGTAGTGGCCTTTAATTCGTGATGTATTGAGTTCTTGCTGAAACAGAAATTACAGTCACCTATCTTGTTTTTTGGTCTTTTTTAAATGCAGAAGTATCAATCGAAAGGGGAGGGGGCGTAGATCTAATTGTAGGGAACGTAATATTTAAAATTTGTAAACAAATTAAAAGCAAAAGATGAAAAAGTACAGTGTGATTTACACCTGAAGACGCTTGGCTTACATATTTAAGTTGCGCATCCTCGTATGATACAAACATTGTGTGCTTACCTAATGACTGTTTTAAAAATGATGACAAGACCTATGTCTGCGTCACCTAAATAGGAGACATTCGTCAACAGATGAGTCTTGGATCCAAAGATGTACATTAAGAATTCAAAATGCACAACTATGAATGATTGATGTGAAGAGGGATGCGGAATTTTAAATGAGTCACGCTCGTTACGCTAGATGGATCCCGAACATTAAGAGAGAAAGATTCGGCACGGCGGGAACATAGTGAGATGCAGTTCCAAAGTCGGCCAGGTGAAAATTACCCCGCATCCTGAGCAGTGTTCAGTAGCGTAATAAAAGAATCGCGTTTGTAGTCATCATATATCAAATGTTGAACATGATAAGAATAGCTGCACGAGAAAGTACAAAAGAAGAAATAAATACAGCAAAAAACTCATCAATACGTTGTCACGAAATTCATCCTCATCCCCGGCCCGGGTCCAACGTGATATCATTGTTATCACACGAATGTAAACTAGATACAAACATCGAACAAAGTAGTTAAATAAGGACACTCTCTGATATAAATAATACTGCCGGGTAAGTGATGTAAATACCACAGTCAGATTCCACAAGATAAAGCTCAGCTTCCCAGGTGTACAGTTTCTGTTACCTGTATAGGACATACCTGTACATAGGTAGAAAGTAAGGTACACATAACTATACACGCGAGTTTCGTTTTCAACTTATTACAAAACTTCTGAAGTCATTGTATCAATAGGATTTAAACCAGTGATGAGTGAAATGTGTGAAGCAGGAAAACAATTACAGGTAAAAGTTCAATTTTAACTTACCTTTGAGTGGCCGAGGATTCGCTTGCTTCCTTCGTGACATCGTGATGCGACTTCATACGGTCGCAGTGTTAGAATGACCAGGATGCCTACGATGGAGCATGCGTGCTGCTTCTCACCTGGGGCATCCCACGGGGTAACTTACTCAGGTATTTAATAAACAATATCGACTAATGAGGTTTAAATAACGGAACTCACTGAAGCATGCGATAGTCTTATTATGCTCTATGAATACCAGGAATTGAACTTTAAACAATGTATGCAAAACTTATCGGTTTTGTGTTGGGAAATTACCTCAGATAGCAGTAACCCCATTATTGTACAAACTCTGATCATCATTCGGTATGTCACATGTTTATCTAATAGATAAGAAGTATTTCGGTTCGGGATCTGAGAATACTTAGCCATTTAGATAAAGATGCTTTTATTATAAAATGTAGCTGCCTTTGTCATATTTATACCTGCCTGTGTCAAAGCCTTATCTGGCATCGGGGGAGATGTACAGTATCCATTATACATACATAACATGTAGTCACTGGGACAAAATTAACATGTACATCTGCGGGAGACAAAAAACAAAAAAACAAAAACACGTATAAATACAAAGATCAATATGATTTTTTTCTGGGTAATTGATCAATATTTACTTTACCTCAATACTGTCACATCTTATATTTTGTGTTTAGCATGTTCCAAATATCCATATCTCGTATTTTTGTTTTGTTTTGTAGGCCTACAGTATTTAAATCATTGACAGAGTGTATGTACTAAGGATGTATCTCAAAACTTCTGATTAATTTTCTCACTGGTCAATATTAAGTAATTCTAGGTCCATATATCATGCATCGTATTATTTATTTACAAACTGAGGGTAGAAAACATAAATTTTAAGACCGTCGGGCGGATCTACAGCCTTCAGAATCACTAATATTGAGAAAAAGAAAGATGGTATATGGAGTCATCCCGTTTCTTCGGTGGCGGATCTAACGGTAGGGGCAAAGGGATTTCCGCTCAAGATAAATTTAGGTTGAGATAAAAATGACACTAGAACTTTTGTGTCGCCACAAGTGAAAATGAAAAATGTTAATAAAGTTTTCACAGACTATACGTACATTATACATGAGAAATAAAGCAATTTATTCCATTAACCATGAACATATAAATGTTCCTTGATGGAACCCCGACTCGTCATGCACCAGCAGCATCTGAACTAGTCCTGTCCACGCTCTTGTAGTTGACATTTTTCTCTTATTGATTATCACAGCTTAGCCAATCAGTGATATAATGGCCATACCTTTACTGTTTTATTATAAAAACCCAGGTACATATATAAGTAATAACTAAATGTGAACATAATCTCTTTCTCTCTCTCTCTCTCTCTCTCTCTCTCTCTCTCTCTCTCTATATATATATATATATAAGGTATATGTAATAGCATGACAAAATATAACATGACATCACTGGTTTATAATTGGACCCTTTTCAAATATTCATCCTTGGTCGCTTAATTATATTCTTTTCTTTATTGAGCCTTCCTTTTAAAAAGGACAAAATTATTCCAAGCGATTATCTTTAATTTATTTAATTCGAGATCTACCTGAGGATGTTTGATTTCGACATGAGCTGTTTTTAGATCTGAAAACTCTATATGGACAGAATTAAGAGATGCGATTTAATTTAAAACTCCATATAGGTAGGAAGGCTGTTTGTAGAGTTTCTACAGAAGCGAAACCTTGTCTCTGTGTATGTAACAGTACTTAAAGCGTTTCGTGAGATAATCGTCTGATGTTTAATTTACACAATACGAGGTACTGATCAATACAGAGAGTGAATTGCTCTTCGTGTTTGAACACGATAAGTCGGGTATCTGGATATAGCCGAGGAGGCGATGCTATACTACCCGGGGTAATGACTGTCAAAAGAAAGACTAGAGCTCATGTGAAGATTGTATCGTTTTAAAAGGCGTGTAATTGCTCTCAGTCGCACATCACTGCGATTAGCTGTTGTTAGCCAAGGCCGAAGACAAAAGATAAATAAACGATAGGAATAAGAGAAAAAAGCGTCACCCGAAAACTATGTAATCCTGTCATGCATTGAATGAGCCTTATTTTTTGTCTATTATAGATATCTTTTGTAACACCTGAAAGTTTCCGTTATCTGGCGTGTTGAGTCAGAATACGACTTGATGATGAAGAGGTATATCGGAAATCTAAGATGTCAGGCAGATGAACAAACAAGTAAGGGGATGGGGGGGGGGGGGGGGGGGGGNNGGGGGGTAGGGGGAGCTCACTGTTGTTTGGCGTCCAAGCTTAGAATCTTTCACTCATATGGTTACGTCCCCGAGCTTTACTTTCACTTTTGTGCGACACTTTAGACCATTGGACAGTGAAATGTCTTTGAGATTACTATTCAGTGCTCCCTATACCCCGCTCATGGGATACTCCTTTTTCCCTGCAATGGCATGGGGCCTAGCCGAAGTTTTTCTGCCTCACCCGAAGGCACCATTCTCTAAAAGTACCTTTCAGGAGGATATATTTGCAGATATAAGGGAGGTTGACACCTCTGTTGGTTACACATGTATATTGATTAAAGATTCATAGATAAACAGCC
>JACSZP010014854.1:5509-25302 GCA_016161895.1 Pinna nobilis | reverse complement strand
TATTCTTGAGTGGGACGTTAAACAACAACTAAACAAACAAACAAACAAAACCCATTAGGTACTATGTTATAGTAAATGCTGGGATATCAAATAATCTAGATCCAGCCGGGGCATCCATGGCCGAGTAGTTAGTGTGTTCCACATGGAATCGAAGGGTCTGGGGTTCAAATCTGCGCAGCGCCACTCTGTGCTAAAGGTCATCCCCAAATGTCTTTCGGATGAGACAGTAAAAACCGAGGTCCAGTGTCACAGTAGGTGTTTGCATGTTAAAGAACCCTCCCTGCTCTATGGCCATAAGTGCCAAGCATATGTAAAATTTGTTGCCCTTCACCAACACACGATAACGTCTCCATATGAGTGAAAGATTCTTGAGTGGGACGTTAAACAATAATACAACAATAACAAAGAATCCAGATCTCATTAATTGCTCAATGGTCATAATATTTGACTGAATATACATGTAGGTCAGTTTTGTAGCCCTTTGGCGTCATTTAATGACATTTCCATAGGAGTGGAAGATATTTGAGTGTGACTTTAACCCTTTCAACCCCAAGTTTCATAATGGTATACTCTTTTCCATTTGTCTTAGACCAGTCCATTTAGGTCTGTGGTGTTGACAGGGTTAAACAATTACACAAAAACCACATTCTTTGTTTACTGAGACCACTGCAGTAATAATTGAATCATGTCTTGAGAGAATGACAAAAAATGTAAAAGAGAGGTAATATCTTTATCTATTAGACCATTGTCGGGAAGGATCTGACTTGGCATGATGGACCACATTTCCATGGTTGAAGAGGACACAGTAGCCTGTTAAAACAGACTGTACTATACAATACGTACTTTAACATGTTGTAGTGAAATATTTCATTGATGTTCAGTGCATGGGCTACAAAATAATACAAAGTACATGTATTCTAGTCCCCAAACTCTATTCAAAATTGATAGATTTTTTAGACTGTCATTAGAAATGCACGTGTTTCAGCCATGATGGTATGGAGGCTTAATGATTATGAAAAAACATTTTATAAATGTAGGCCCAGACTAAGGAATAATAGATGATATTTCTTTGACTTTATCCTTGTTTTTGGATAGATATGGGGCATGACACAGATTTTTAGTTTTTAAATAAACACATGTTGTTATCTAGACAGTGACCTATCTCAGATGTGTTCTGAAATGATTGCAACCTAAGCAAACCTGACGGTCACCTGTAATCTTCAGGTGAGTAGATTATATCGAGGACATGACACAGTCATGTTATGAGGAGAGGAAGATAAACTTATAGAATTTACAGCTGATAGTGAAAATAATACATGTATGTGTGATAGCTTCTTTTTATGAGAAAAATGTCTGTAAACTTGTCTGTAAACTAGGCCATTCACTGGAACAGGCAGAAGTGGTAGTTATAGACAAGAAGCCTTTATACAGGGTTTCAAATGTTGAGATTCCTTAACCAGGGTTATGGTATTTCTAATGTGGCTTTTAAAGACAGGTGCCCTTTATACACAGATGACCTGCAAGGCAAATTTGTCAATATGTTCTATAAAGTGTCAAGGACTAATGGCTGGTTGATATTTTTATGACAGCCTCTCATGGCAGTGATCTCACAAAAGTCAAAACCACTGTAGAAGTTTCAGCACTGTAGCAGTTTTAGCATTGTAGAGTTTTAGCACAGTAGCAGTTTTAGCACTATAACAGTGTTAGCACTGTAGCAATGTTAGCTCTATAACAGTTTTAGCACTGTAGTAGTGTTAGCACTAGTATAGCAGTTTTAGCACTGTAGCAGTGTTAGCACTGTAACAGTTTTAGCAATGTAGAAGTATTGGCATTATAACAGTTTTAGCACTGCAACAGTGTTACCCCTATATATAACAGTTTCAGCACTGTAGCAGTTTTAGCACTGTAGAGTTTTAGCACAATAGCAGTGTTAGCACTATAACAGTGTTAGCACTGTAACAATATTAGCACTATAGCACCTTTAGCACTGTAGCAGTGTTAGAACTATAATAGTTTTAGCACTGCAGCTGTTTAAGTTAAAAGGAATGGCCATTTCTTCTTGACTCTATATCAACACATCAAAGCTAGCTAAATATTGGTCCATATCTAAACTGAATAATAAAGCAAACTTGAAAAAAGAAAATTGAAATGAGTTTAATGTTGAAATACAATGTAAGTGATTTTACAATGCATTTTCAATGTTTACCCAAAGTTTGACCGAGGTGCCTTCCCATTGTACATTGAGCAATTTTAACAACAAGTGTAATTATGGAAAGGTCAATTAATAGAACAACTTTGTCAGTGCTACATGTAATTATTATGCAAATGATATGAATATTTAATTAAGTGATATGTAATAAGGTTATAGGCCTGCATATAACCTTACATACTAGGCATTTTATATTTCCTGCTAGCTACATGTACTTTTCACATTAATGTCACTCACAAAAAGCATGAGAAAAAATACCTGCATATTAAAATGCAAAAATAAATTGCATTAAAAATTTAAAAAGAAAAAAAAATATACACGAATTTTTACCTGATGAAATCCTTGGAACTGATTATAATACATATAGCAGTTATTTGATCCAGTGTGAGCGTATTTTACATTGGAATTCTATAATGAATACCGGTAGTTGAACTTCAAGTTATACCTTATGATTCTATTAATGCACATCTTTATGCACATGTCGTGACTGAGATATTAGTCGTTACAGGTAGAACTAAAAATAGGGTTGCTGTGGCTCCGTGGTCAGCATGTTCACCTTCCGACTGTGAGGTTGTAGGTTCGAATCTGCACCGAACTGCAGTTGATTGTCCTTGTCTTATATTCATAGGTCCCAACCTGCGAGAGTTAAAATGCTGGTCCATACATGAATCGAGGGTATGTGAGGGGTAGAAGCTTTTGAAAAAACGGCATCTCAAATGAAGAAAATCTTATCACTTTGGGCGAAATTTTGTGGGCTAGAGAAATCTACTTTTGGCCAGATTACGGTGTAATATTTCATATCGGTCAATGAAATGCAGTGTTACAGTAAGAAACACTGCAGCAGCTCTACTGACAAGTATGCAAAATATTAGTACCTTATCATAATTTTGATGGTTTTATATTGTTGCTGGTGGGTCAGCGGGTTTTGATGTCAAAATGCGGGTCTGACCCGCCAGATGCGGGTCACTTGGGAGTTATGTCAATGGTCATACATTTAGGTTCCATAAGGCAGTATTCCTTTAATTCAGTTGGTTGCTAAGGCAGGTTAGACTGTGCTATGAAATATCTCTGTTTTGAGTAAGTTAATTTAGGCCCTGAGGATAGAATCACCAGAAGAAATTACTTCAAAGTTCGGAGGTTTACAGCTTAAGATTCAAACTTCAGCAGTCCAATATTTCGGATGAGATGACTAAAGCCAGTCACAGTTCATTTCAGCACATGATTGATCCGTCACTGCTCAGTCAGAATTTGTGACCATTAACCCTGTCAACCCCAATTATCAGAATGGTATGCTCTGCTCTGTTGTTTTAGACCAGTCTAATTTAGTGTGGGGTTGAAAGGGTTAAGAAAACTTCGGTGATGTCTCCATATGAGTGAAAGTTTCATAAAGGTAAGTGGTAAATTATACAACAACAATGATATTGTGGATTCAGCATTTATTTGACACCAGATTAGAGTTTCTTCAATGAAGTACCACAAGCTCCTAGTGGTAACATGACATACTTTTTAGCTCATCTGAGCCAAAGGCTCATGTGAATTATAGGCCAATATCGTCATAATACATCATCCATAATCTTTTCAGATTCTAAACCTCTTCCTCATAATCACTGGAGGGTCATGTGAGATATAGGCCAATATCACCATAACACATCATCCGTAATCTTTTCGCATTCTAAACCTCTTCCTCAGAACTGCTGGAGGGGTTTTGTTGAGTTTAAAACCAGTGGCCTCCTCCGAGGCTTGAACCTATGACCTCAATCTGAAGAAGAGAACTTCAACATGGACCCCCGACAGCAATATCAGCCCCCAGAGAAAGAACTTTCATAAGATATAAAGCTATAATGATCAGTTGTACATGTACCTGAAAGTGTCTAATAAAGACGAGTAATTATTCAAGACAGTGGCTTTTCAGACAAGTTTCACTGTGCATGTAGGTACAGTCTATCCATCAGCCGTCTAATGATTAAATATACAGAACCAAAGAGAAATAGCTTACTAGATAAGCTTTCTATGAAATCTCCACTGAGTCCCTCTCATCTTGAAAGATGACATTATTTTCCATGACTATATGGATGGTCTATCATCATGGGTTCTCTTGTATTCAATGTTCAATACATGTACATATAGTCTGACCTGTATTAGTAGTCCACTGAAGTACAGGACTATCTGTCTTATGTGACCTAAATGTATGCTTACAAAATTCAGTTTTCTATATACAGTCAAGCCTCATTAATCCGGATGCCTCACCTTCCCGGGAACAGAATTTTTAATTTGTACTGGACTTTATAGAGGTGTTGTTTCACTAATCCAGATGCTTCATTTATCCGGACGATTTGCCAGGAAACAAAGGTGTCCGAATTAATGAAGTTCCACTGTACATCACCTGGATACAGGGACCACCTGTCATATGTGACCATATCTTCCCTTGGCCACTCTCTGAACAGGTTAGACTGTGTATATATGTACATAGGTGCATCCACCTACCAATCAGTGATTATTATGAGTACAAATCAAAAATCTGTATTCAAGTTCTATTTGTTTTATTCAACATATGATATCATTTGTTTCATTTACAAAATATACATATAATGATGACATGAAAGACAACTTCATAAATAACTCTGCCCTCCTCAAAGAATCACAGTTTCAAACACCAAGTACAGAGTGAACTTTGCTGAATTAATAATTTGCTATTTTAATCAACAGACAAAGCCCTGAAATCCATACTTTTGTTAAAAAAAAACCCATGAACCATCCCCAGTCCCAGTCCCAGACCCCCATCCCTAGTCTACAAAAATATATGTCTACTTGGCACTTTGCCAAACAAGAATTGGAATTTCTAAAGGAATTTGCAAAAAAAATTCTAAATAAGAGAGGATATTTTAGGCAAGCATTTTGCCAGGTCCCTTTCTAATTTTTCGAAATGAAACTGAAAGATTACAAAATTCAAAGTAGGTAAAATAAAATGCCAATATGAAAAAATCAAATCAAATACTTTTTTCACAATGAAATGATCGACCATTAAAGGGAAGTCTACAAATAGGATTTTCAGTTTTTCAATAACTATGAAAATAGAGTATCACAGACTTAAGTATTTGCCCATTTTCAGACAGTTGCCAGGCATTGTCAGGTTTAACAATTATTTTCTAAAGTGAATAAATGAATCACCAAAGCACCCCCACCCATCTCCCAACCCCCCCCCCCCCCCCCCCCCCCCCCCAAAATTACCCAATCACTTGATAGCATGAGAAGTAGATACCTGTACATTTACATTTTTTCTTTAATTCTAGTGTAGAAACTTTTTTTTTCAAATTTGATCACTAAAATGGAAAATATGGAATGTTGAATAAATTTTTCAAAACAGAAACAAAATTTCTTGAATTCAGCAAAATTTCAAAATGTGAATTTTTCAAAACCATGTAGTTTTCCAATTACAAAAAAAAACAGAGCTACTGGTAATAGTAAGTCCAAATTTATATATTTAACTCTTTGACACCTGAGAGTAAAATGAACTCTCCCACATAATGAAATATTAATAATTTATAAATGAAATATTCCACTGTGCAATCAGGAGTCAATGAGTTGTAAATTTAAATGCAATCAGGAGTCAATGAGTTGTAAATTTAAATCCAAAACATTTTTAACATGTACAGTGTACATTTTACTTTCTTTACTTTGTGCTCCACGTTAATGAGAGAAAAAATCTGAAATGAATGGTCAAATCCGGTAAACACATACAATACAAAAATTAGATATTTTGTGAATCACATTTTCTTGAACCTATTGGCAATTCTTTGAGTAAAACATAAAACAAGGAATCAGGTATGAACATCACACCTCTGTGTAAATGTTCATAAAAATTCACATCTTCCGCTTCAGTTTTCTAGTTGCTTTAACCGAGTATACATTTGCCCTAGCTTTCATCACCATTATTGCAATTGTGAAATTTATGACAAAGAGTTTTGAATTAATGCACTACATGATAATTGCAACATTTTCAACATGAACTGTATATGAATTTAACAATTTGAAATTGGGGCAAAAATATATATATTGATTTCTACTGGGTGAGAGATCATTAAAACTTCAGAATTTTTTCTCAAGTCCAAGAATTTTCTAAACTGGTCCTTCTTGGTCCTTCAGATTAAAGTATTAGCCAACGATGGGTAACATACCTAGACGTAGAGTAATTCTGAAGTTTTATTGTCCCAGCCCCTGATGTGATATACATGTACAATGTGAATTACAAATGCAAACTGTTGAAAAATATACACATGTTTATGGTCATATGGATTATGCTTACAACGACAACAAAATCAGTGGATGATGATGATATCAAATAACAAAGTTGTGCTGATGAATATTTGAGAAAAATTGTTTTGCAATAACTATATGGACATTGTGACTGAAGTCTGTAAAAATCTACAAATTATTTACCGGTAATTCTACAGAGTGCATGAAGTGGGTCAATATTATTACCACACCCAATGAAAATTTACCACAATGAATGTAGAATTCCTACTCCCTTTATTTCCGAGTTATTATTATCTTTTTTTTTTTTTTTTTACACTTTTCATGTGTTATCCTTATTCATCAGATATTGGTCGTAGAACGAGAGTATCTCCCGATATTTCCTCGCAGTATGAATTAAATTTACAGAACAAATTTCACCTGCTCCTTCATATGCCCCGTTTCAAAATCTTTTACGATTGCTTACTTTCTCCCAAAGATTCTAATGGCAATTTGCAAGTATATCAAATGAAAATTGAACGTCTAAATGATACAAAACTACGTCTGAATGTTGACTGAGATTTAAATGGTATTTTCAGGTCCTAATGCTATTTAAGTTACAGTGCCAAATACATTTTTGTGCAAAAACTACCAATTTACAATTGAAAAATTAATTTACAAATACATTTTTATGTCTTGAGTAAGTGGGAGTTAATTTTCTGAGATAGGTGAGCCATATATACTGGTGCCTTGAGTGCAGAGCATAGTTGCGGTTGGTCCACTTATAAATGAGGAAACAATTTTGTGTATCTGACACGGATGTTGGGCTGTTCTCATGCTATCAACGATAAAGCGCAAAATTTGTAATTGGTGTACCATGGAATTTCATTAATCCAGTCGTTTTTGTTCCATGTCAAATTGTCGAAATAAATGAAGAGTATGGAGTAGTGTAATGTTCTTTTTCTGACTTAACCCTTTCAACCCCAAGTATCAGAATGGTATGCTCTAATCCATTGTCTGGACCAGTCTATTTCGGTATGTGGTGTTGAAAGGGTTAAAATACAATTTGAAAATTCTGCTTCTAAAACATTTTAACTGGAGGGTGAAGAGTAGGGGTAATTAGTGTCTTGATTAACAAGGCTTAACCTGTTCACCCCTTGAGACACATTGGAATTTACCTAAAGCATTGATTTAATGAAGAGTCTATTATTTTCAAGGGGTTAAACAGTTAAAGTTGTACCACACAAACAAATGGAGTTGTGTCCACAGGCCAACACTGTCACTGTGTCATGAGATCAGATATAACGGAGCATCGACGGGTAACATATTTTGACGGATCTTCTTCAAGAGGTGCAAACGAATTTGGCGACTTTGGGATTGGGGGTATTGGTTGTAAACTAAAGTCTAAACTATTACTTATTTTGCTCCTTCTCCAATTTTTTTTCCTTCTGTTTTGAAAATTAACCAGGCTAGCTTGTTCAAACTTTATTTATTTTACAACGATTAACAAACAAGTTTCGATAACTTATTTCAATGTCTCTTGTTGGCTCAGATGTAGGCGTGCGGGGGTCTTGTTGTGGGAGGAAACCGGAGTGCCCGGGGAAAACCCATGTGTCCGAGTTGACGACCACCATACCATCTCACATACTCCCCTGGCTGAGGCTCGAACCGGAGGCGCATTGGTGAGAAGCGAGCGCGCTACCCACTACACTACTCGGACACCCTTGACATGATACCAGGCTAGCTTGAATAAAATGTTAAGTTCCTTATGTCTGTCAATACCGGTAACTCTATTACAATACAATATTGTAACAAGACAACAGGGGTGGGGAAGGGGAGGGGTGTGGCATGTTGTCATACAGCATCAGAGGCTTGCTTTGAGGATATTGAGGGTCAGCAAGCTTACAATACAAGAGAAGGCACAAATTCTAATCAAAGGTGGTTAACAAGCAAGTTTGACGGACTTCTGAAGTTTCTGTCATATGGTGGCTAATTGAGACAACTGGAATGGTGGAAAAAAATGAATGGCAAATTAACAAAATCAGACTTTTGTTGATTTTTCATGAAATTTAAAATTAACACAAACATGTAATTGCAATTTAAACAATATACTGAAACTAAGGAACTTTTGGAACAAACTCTTTATCAACAAACTATTACACAAGTACACATGCACCCAAAGGTGTGAAAAATGGATAAAGGACAGGGCACAACAGTTGCATACACAATCAAAGTGACTCTAAAATTTGACTTAACATAGACTATTGCAATGGATGGACCATGGAAGGACCTCTCCGTAAAAAAAGGGGGGAAAACACTTTTAAAGTAATCGCATTACAGACAGTGTCACGGTGAAACTTGCAAATTTACAAACAATCTTGATTTAAGGAAGGCACATACATGAAACATGGAACTTCTGATTGCCTTGTTATGCTTGAAGTCTCAAGTGATTAAAAAGTGAATAGATATATACTTAAAAAAAACTGACATGTAATTGTTTCCCCACAATCTATGATACAACTCTATCAATGGTATAGAGGTACATTGGAACCTCGCCTAAAGACCACCTCACTTAGGAGACCACCTCACTTAGGGGACCACCTCACTATTAATGAGACCAATAGACCATCAAAATTAAGTCTGTCTTTCACTCTTCAAGGCTATATCAACATCACTTAGAAGACCACCTCACTAATCAATCAAATTAAACCAGTCAGTTGGATGGTCTTAATAGCGAGATTCCACTGTATATCTAGAAGGAGCTAATAATGAGAGGTCTCCCTCTACATAAAACATACACTTAATTTTTGGGAGATATGCATGTATGGATTTTCATTTTTGTAAAATGAGCTTTTTGATTAATGATATGGTACTGAAAAACATAAAACTTTTCTTGCACAAGAACTACAACCCATTCACATCTGCAGATCAGAAGTCATACATACACATAGGATATTTTCCACAAAGGAACTCAAGCTTCAGGATTTGGTTTTCTTTTTTTTTTCAATTTTGTATATTTTATCATCAAATTTAAAAAGTCTGTATATAAATGTATGCTACTGATAGAAATCTTTATCTAAGCTAATATTTATGAAAAGAGGAAATCTCTTGCGTGACTTAAATAACTTTAAAATGCCCTGCCGCAGACAGATGACGAAGAATTTTTAAGAAGAAAATTACACTTTTGCCTGTTTTAAATAGACCAGTCCTCAAGCTACGAAACAGTGGTCTCTAATAGCAGGTATAATATAATTCAAACAATATTTTCTTACAAGAAGTCTCTCAAATTTTAAAAGACGAATTCCAATGTAATTTTATAAATATTCTGCATGGATAACGGGGTCCAAATTCAGTCTTTTAAATCCTGTAGCGAGGTGGAAAATTCCTATGCATACATCAACCTATATACCGACACCTCACACTCTTTGTTCAGCAATTTAAACTAAAAAAAAAAACAACTACCGGTATATTTATATCAAGCCATTTAAAGTCATATATCTCTCACACACGGCTACAACCATTTTCACTACAAACATTTCCCATACTTTGGTCATTGTATAAGTATAAATCTTTTACCATACAAATGTACTATTGATGTTATTGACTAAATATCACCCATCTACACTGCCAAATAAAGATATTATAGGCTCCATAAATCTGAACGTTACCGGTATTCTTATTTTGCATGATACTGTAATAATAATAATAAATCATACCCACCCCACCCCTAATTTGTTTACTGCAACAAACCAGATTTTTTTATTATCAAGATTAACTAAACTTTTCATTTAACTTTAGCTCTATTATGAACAGCTAGATTACAAATCACAGCTGTTGTAAAAACAGTGATCTATAGAGCGTCATATTTTTATTTGGCATACCAAAGTTATCTCAAAATGAAAGTAACGCATCTGAGCTCATGTATACAATTTCTCCAATGAGTGAATTGTATTTCTACCCTGTTAATATGTAAATCAACATAAAATTACCATGTATCAATCATTATCACGCACCACAGAAATAACTGTCGAACGATTTGTGACTTCTTTATGCACATACTCAACAGAATTGTCAAAATACACAAAACTATAAAAAGAGCAACAAATTTTTTTCCTGAAAAAAAAAAATATGACACTAAAAGATATTTTGACACATATCTGGAGGCTCTAACACTCCTAATATGATTATTGCCATTAGACTCTGGATTTTCTGTTGAACAACATTTCTTAACTATGTGTAGGTGACAGCAACACTCATTTTCATCCATCACACGATACTGCAAATATTCAGTGATTTATAACATATCCTTAAGTGATTAACTGTATGATACTGTGACAGTTCTATTTACTAAATTATATAATAAGAATATATAACACAACACTGTTTCCACAAATTTTCAGCTCCTTGGCCTTTATCAAGTGGTCGACAACAGTGACATTAGCTTCTTTATAACGTACATATTTTTACATGCGTACATATATCGTACATATATCACCTGATATATGTACGCATGTAAAAATATGTACATTATGTAGAAGCTAGTGTCACTGTCGTCGACCACTTGATAAAGGCCAAGGAGCCAAAATTTTGTGGAAACAGAGTGTTGTGTTATATATTTTTACAAGGATACTTTCCTTTTGAGGAAATTGGATTATATTTATATAATAAGAAGTTAGGATTTCCACTGTAAAAGCTCCCTTACCTTTACTATATTAGACTTTTTGTAAGTTTTGAATATTTTACTCTAAATGTAATTTAATTTCTTACTTCGTATTTTGTTGAATATTTTACATCATTTTCTTATCTGTAGCCTCTAATTCTAGGTTTTTAATTCCCTTGAACCCAAAACATATGCAAATTAAAAATTCTTACTGAATACCTAATACTTTTCATTTCATGTTGACCTCTGACCTTATTGGTAACTTTCTTAATGTGTCACCTCACTTCCTCACAAATTCTCACACATGATACCATATTTGGATTTTATCTCAGATAATTTTGAGGTAGCTTATATTCAGTATTATTTTTCTTTTAACTTAAATAATATTATTTTGGTGTCTAATCATATTATTTTAACAATTTTAAATTTACATCAACAAACACACACAAATCACAGAGCAAGAAATCGGAAGTAGCTGAAGACAATATGGCTTAATATCGCTCAACTGTAAAATATAGGTCACAAAAACTAGTCAACCATGGAAACAGAAAGTACTTTTGCAAGTTTCGCATCATTTTCAGCATTTCTCATTTTTTCTTTTAAACTTTCAATTTATTTATAATTTCCCCAAATCTCACATTGTTTATTAATTAGTACTACCGTGTAAGACTGCAACAATTCATAACATACAGAGTTGTTCCCTACCATGTTGTCTAAAGTAAAGCATTCATTCTGACATAATTATGTATGAATTACAATACAGGGCAACTTCTGATGTGTACAGACCTCTCATTGAATGGGAAATAAAACAATCTATAAAAATTTTTTTTTGCATAATTCTAAAGATCTACCTAATAATATATTCTTCGAGTGATTAAAATAGACTTTTTCCAAAAAGATAATTTGCATACTTAGAAATACGGGGCATTATTTACAAATCAGGGGACAATTGCTGTGCTAACCCTAGGACATTGCCTACATCCCTCCTCCAAACTAGGCCACAATTTTTAGTGGCATCACTTTCACATAAATTTAAATATTATGACATTTATGTATCTTACAAATTAAATCTGTTTTTTAATTCAGAAGGGGGAGGGGGACAAACGATTTGTCCAGTTTTAAAACCAACATGACGAACAGGATGAGCTCTTTTAAAGAGTGGAAAAGGCCACAAGGCAACAAACAAAAAAACAATGAAATTTGCAGGAATGATTTCAGTATGGCATTTCTCATGATAAATTATGAAAACAACGATGATAAAAATTATGAGTAGTACAACACGAACAAAACAGGCATAAAAGAAAATAACCCTGCTCAAGTTGGATCATAAATGTTTTGTGATAAATACACATAAATCAAGGTAATATCTAACTTTACAATATCGTAAAAAAACAATTCAATAAATAAGTACGCATATTCTGCTGATCCAAGTCAGGTATAGTGGGACCTGTCTTAACATAGCCTTGGAAATGTTATCTTTTAAGACAGGTGGTCTCCCAAGACATTTTTCAGGATTGATCAATGAAGTCATCCCCGAAATCAGGTGGTCTTCCATGACAGAGGTCTCTCACGACAGGTTTTACTATACACATATCTCAGTCTCTTAACGCTGATATCAACAAATGCACAAATCCCGGATTTAAAAAAAAAAGAGAAGAAAACCACATGGATCCACCAACATTAAAATTACACGAATGTATTGCATTGATATGGCAGTAATGTTAACCAAAACTGGTATGGCAATTAAAAACACTATACAAGACAAGCTGGTGGTCCCACCGCTATTACACAAGTCTTGAGGCAAGAGCCAATCAGATTGGGCGTTTCAAATTTACGTTTCAAACAAACAGGAAAGTGTCTTCTCGTCAAAATGCTCTCTCTTTTTTTAAGTTCCACATATATCGGATATCATCTCCAATCATATTGTATGAAGCAATTTCACAGAGAATACAACTTTTATCACAGCTCAGGTGCATTCAGTTGTCATGGCAACCGTCTGCTTTAAGTAACAATCATGTCATTTGAAATGACAGTGGATGGTAAATCCAAGTATAGATTTTGTACATTGTGTATTTCTGTCCGACACAGATGACATTCCTGAAGTCTTGAGGCACACTGTGCGCAGCACACATGACCACACGGGCACAGCGCTGTAGAGATGGGTGCGTCCAAACAAACTCGACAAATGAAGGATTCCTGGATCTTCTCCCACTTGTCTCGCAGATCCTGAAAATAATAGTCAAAAATTTAGTCAAAATTGTCAGATTATCAGATATTTGTGAGCAATCTAAGTGATTACAATGTAGTACACAATGATAAAAGAAGATTAAAAAAGAGGAAGAGTATTGATTATCCAGTTTTATTCGCAAGAACTTTATGTTCCTGTAGTTGTGCGCAAGTACTTACTTGCGAAGATTAAGTTCTTGCATGATATACGAACCTAACATCAACATAAATTATTAGCAATATATGCACATGCACAAAAATATAGTTCCGCGAATAACTGCATATGTACTGATTTGCCGAAATAAAAGTCTGCGAATAATTTCTGAATGTACAATAATACAAAAGCGATAATCAAGAAATATAATACATTGTATAGTCTAGCCTCATTAATCCGGACACTAATTATCCGAATGCTTCACCTTCCGGATGATATATCTACGGAACAAAATGTTCAAATTGCCTTATTCATTGTGATATGTATGTTTTAGTAATCCAGACGCTTCATTTATGCGGACAATTTGCCCGGGAACGACAGTGTCTGGATTACTGAGACTCCACTGTATATGGAACTAGCTACATGTACACGTATCATCTACGACTTTTGGCGGAACTCTAATGACTTTTATTGTATAAACTACATGACATTGACACTGTTCCTTCATCATTTGTTTATACATACTTTTCGAGTACAAAGATGGGTGTAAAGGTTCTGAAATATCTATTGAGAATCCCTGTGCTGATCATTAAAATATAACTTTGTAAGATGCAAGGTCACATTATCTCAACAAAGATGCTCTTTACCATGCACAGATCTAGTGGGGGTGTCGAGGGGGTCCAGACCAGACCCCCTTTGAATTGGCAAAATATGTACCATCATTGGTCAACTCTGCATAGATGCTCATTTTACTAAAGTGAATTTTTGTTGTGGCACAAGTTGGAATGCCCCTCCTCCCTCCCAAAAAATCCTGGATTCACGCATGTTTACTGATCAACAATGTGAATATTTACATAAACTGACAGTCAATACATTGTTGCCTTGGATAACAATGGCAGCTTGAATAAGAATCGATCATGAATATTCATAACTCATGACCAAACTGACATGCAACTTTCACATGTGTACCAAAGTCCAAAGGATATGCACTTCAGGTCTAAGTACAGTTTCCAGGATAACAACCTCAGATGACCAGAGGACAAAGGGAAACTCACTTTCACAAGACAAACTATAATCGTCTTGTGACTGGAGTGAACTTCCTTTGTACGTGCTGAAAGATGCGAGCAAGGCCGCTACACTTAAGGGGCAGGAAAACAAACACTTAAAATCTGAAGAAAACCAACAACTGATACTTCATTTCTCTACTTTCATTTTCTCAGAGCTGATTTTAATTATAGAACATCCTCTTCCTTGTATGAAATCTTGCCTTTCACATTCTAAGGATCTTAAAAGTATCTGTTGTCTTTGTCAAATAAATATACAGCATTAAGTTTGAGTACATATGTACCTACATCTAAATGTATAGTTTAGTTTCCCACATTTACTGTCGATGATAAGAACTGATATCTAAAGAACTCTGGAGATCTATATCTATATACACTACATTGACCCTGTCACAAAGATCACACATTTTAAGGGACCAAATCAAAAGTCACAATTTGTTCAGTAGTCCTTTTTAACAAAACTTCTTTTAAGAGATCACCGGTCTAGGACGACCAAAACTTCTCTGAAGATAAGTGTCAAATCAAGTTTCACCGAACCATTGAGAACCTTTAAAAATCTAAATTTAAAATCCTTGCCAAAAACATGAATATGTAGTACCCTAAAGAAGAGACTCAATTTCTCATTAAATTCCCTCTAAACTGACTTTTGAATTTCCTTATCAGAGATGGCAAGTGGTCATCAAATTCGCTTTTCCTTATTAACGTTAACATTTTTTATATTAATATTGATGCAAAATTTGAATTTCTTACTGGTCAAAATGGGCAAATACTATTCAAACTGTATTTATCCTTTACCCTTTCAACCCCAGTATCAAAATGGTGCGTGCTCTTCTAGTGTCTGAGACCAGTCTATTATGGTCTGTGGTGTTGAAAGGGTAACTTACATGTATAACTCCACTGGCCTTGGTTCAGAGAGCAACTATACTTCATGGGACTTAGACTTAAACACTATTTGTGCATAAAACTATGGTACTCTGTCAACATACATTGTACTTTAATTTATCCACTACATACATGTCGGGCAACTCAGGTTTAACATTTTTTTGTGTGTATCTTGTAGGAGGACTTTGTACATACAGTCGAGCAACATTAATTCGGATGCCAATAATCCGGATGCTTCACCTTCCGGACGACATTTCCAGGGAACAAAGTTTTAAGATTGCCTTGCAAATTACGTTATGTATGTTTCAGTAATCCAGACGCTTCATTTATCTTGACAATTTGCTTTGGAATGCAGGTGTCCAGATTAATGAGGTTCCACTGTACATGTATTTTCAAGTGGGATTAACTGCTCCATAAAAAACTAGATTCCCACAGTACTTCATGCACAAAGGTCTTAAGGGACAAAACCATAAGAAAAACTTCCGTGAGCATCTACAGAGTCTGGTTGATAAATCTATGTGTACGTTGAAATTGACAAAGAGTTAAGTACACAGATTTGACAAAGGATTTACATTACCGGTACATTATGTGTGCCTACGTGAGAGAAGGATGCTTACAAAGATTCAGTATACACCTTTAACCTTGAAGTGAAGGTTAAAACGTAATTTGTAGATATATAGGCCAAACTTGTAAACTTAAATTCTGGATAACTGATTGAACTTTGTAATTCCTCTCAGTCTGAAGAATGTATGTGTGATACCAACAGGAAATGAAGGAAAAACAGAGATTGCGGTACAAAGCCTACTTAAATGTGTTTTTTTTTTCCTGACATTGATATTAAGTCTTATCAACATGTCCACCCACTCGAGCAGAACTTATGGGTTAAGTGCTGCACCTAAAACTACATATATGTACCGTACTATCTTCTCAAGTGTAACAGACATGACAGACTGACAATAACAAAGCTATGTAACATCATCTTTTTATATGCACGGATCCAGGATTTTTTTTAGGGTGCTTGGACATTTCCCAGGGGGTCCAACTTGTGGCAAAAAAAACAAAACAAACAATACCCTGTCAAAATGAGCATTTAAGCATCATTGACCAATGATGATAAATACTTTGTCAATATCAGAGTGGTCCAGACCCCCCCCCCCCCTCTAGATCCACACAAGTTTTATGCTAAATGTATCTAGGATCCCTGAATCATAATATGTGTGGGTAGGTGTGTGACTGGGTACACTTGTGTAGATGTGTATAAGGAGAATGGGTGTTGTTTATTTAAGTTTGTATCTACAATGTACATGTACATATCTACCTAAGGACAGACAGAAAAAAGAGGACATTACAAATTCAGCTATCATTACATTTTATGCTAATAATGTTGTTTTTAAAGAAAAAAAAAACCCAAAAAGGGTTAGAACACTATGCAATACATGTCCCTTAGCAGGGAAAGTCCACAAATCATAACTGTGCCAAAAATAGGTCAACTGGAACAGAACTTAAACTCATGTGTAACCGACTGACATACATGATTGTAGTCTCACCTGCCGAGGCGACCCACTGGATTCAGTGACTATCAGTATCAGTCCTATATGACTAACATGTACCGATTCCAAAATTGTTTTATTCCTATGTAATATACCTGAATTAAGAGACAACCTGTCATATGTAGCCCTTTTTCTTTCTTTCCTTGAACAGTCTCTTAAAACAGGTTAGACCATATGAAAAAGTCTCCTCGGGCTTGCCAGTAGGGGAACAAACAAGCCTAAATTAGTATGCTTGGGAGGAAGGACAAGAGTTTCTGTGTATCTGTATCAATGTGTATCCATGATCTCAGTATCTATCTCTGGACACAGTTATCTACATGTTACATCGCCTCATCATTATCAATCACCAAAAGTCCCCAGGTACAATGTTGTATGAACATACTTTTTTATCAGGTGCAAAATCTCAAAATCGTGCCATAAACGTAAGCAATAAAACCTTTTTCCAAGGTACACTAAAAAGCAATTAAGATGACAAATGTTTAACCAGCCATAACTCAAATGATGGTAAATTCAAGCGGGAGATGTAATTTTCACCCTACATTTACTGGAATGAATAGAAAGGTAAAGAAGAAACCCGAGCATACAAACACCCTCGTGCTTTAAAAAAACACACATAATTTTTCCTGTTTATCTACCCTCGAATAAAGTACAAAGTCCATGTGCCTATCATTGTAATGGTGAACTGAATATGCTTAAATGTAGATCAAGTTATGAGTGAGGACCCAATAGTGATTCTAATTTAAAAGACAGAAAAAATGGAAATCTGAGTGTACAAACATCCTCGTCCTTTAAAAAAATAATTTTTCCGGTTAATCTACTCTCAAACAAAGTACAATGTCCACATGCCTATCATTGTAATGGTAAACTGAATATGCTTAAATGTAGATCAAGTTATGGGTGAGGACCCAACAGTTATTCTAATTTAAAAGACAGAAAAACAGGAAATCTGACTATACAAACAGCATCGTACCCAGTACTTTAAAAAACGTAATTTTTTCCTGTCTATTAATTCTGATAAAGAGTACAAAGTCCGCATACATATCAGCGTAATGGTAAATTGAACAGGTAAATATAGATCAAATTATGACTGGGCATTCTAGCGCAAACAAATAAAAATGTGCCAGTTTAACCGACAAAATCTAGGACGCACGTTCTACTGCATGACTAGGGCACCACGTTATCTTTCCTGGCACATGAGCACTGCAGCTGGAACCTTAGATATGATACAAATCATTAACGAATGCTTGTGAAATTAATTTTTAACTTCTGTGTATTGGATGGTTTTCTTGAGGTATAAAGTGTGAATTTACCCATAAATTATATCTGAATTAGCAGAAAAAGACAAACAGATTAATCTCTCAAGATGAAGGTAGAAGTTACTTGCGATGGGCTCCCTTTAGATGTACGTGCAAATTTCCCATAATGCATCAAATGTACATTAAGATGGATTATCTGGGTTAACAGGACTTAATTTGTTTTTTACCTGTAGCTGATCATTATTGTTATTGACGACCTCTGTGACCTCCATATCATCATCATGGAGCTGTGAATTCTCCTCCCCTCCCATACCAACATTTTGGGATCGCTGAAGTTTTCGTCTTGTACTGTCGTATACCTCACGGCATGTGTGTTTGACATCAAAAACGTAATTCTGACCTGCAAAATATGCGCAAGTAAACTTATGATGAGCGCCTCATATATACCTGTATAAAGATTCATGTAAATTGCAAATGAAATATATCCATTATGTCAGATGAGAACAGAGTGTGTACAGCAAAAAAACCAAAAACAAACGTGTATTGAGCTACCTTATGTACATGTAGGTTAGAGGTGCTCTCTCTCTTTCTCTCTCTCTCTCTCTCTCACACACACACACACAGCTAAAGTTTGACAAGGCTTGAGCAAATTTACATGTACAGGTAAGTCAAATTCTTAATTAAGATCAAAGGTCAATCATCAAGGCACAATAGGAGAGATATTGGATGAAGTGGTTTGACCTTAAGAATCGTAGACTAAGCACAGGTATATTTAAGCTAAAGTCGTAAAGATGAATGTGATGAACTGTCCATGTCGGCATGTGACAGGTGAATAGACAGATAGTAGATAGACGAAAAATGAACGAGTTAGACTCAGCGCCAAAAATAGAATTCAACCTTTTGACAAAAGTACATATATAACATCTAGGTCATTATTTTAAGATAATTTATCTTTTTTTTTCAGTGCATCACGTACATGTACATGTATTCTATCTAGACTTCAGTCAACTGTTCCACTGGTGATCAGTTTTCATTGTAAAAATAAAACAGTGTAATAAAATCGACCACAGGTGTTTTCATCAGTCTGCATTACATGAATATGTTATAGCACGTGATGTGTCACCTGTAGAAGTCATTCTGACTCCACCCTGTAGACTAACAGACTGCAGAAAAAATAAGTCACAGTGCAAACTTCTGTTTTGTAAAGCTGACATGATATACATGTATATCCCCTGGTTTTATGCAGCATTACTTGTTTCTACATTTACATGTACCGTAATACCTTATCAAACTGACAAAATACTTTGATAAGATAAAAAACATTCATGTGCCTGTCACAAGATTTGTGCTTCTTTATGCAAATAAAAGACTACAACAACAACAACTTAACTCAATTAAAGAAATCAGGTTAGCCATTGAGTTGTACATGTAGTGATGTACGTTTAATTTTTTGCAGTAATTTAATACTAGCACTCCAACAAAAACTCTGAATTTCAATTTCCCTCATTTTAACTGATAATTGAAAGTCCAAAGTACAAAGCGAAAACTTCACGTACACAATG
>JACSZP010014849.1:0-27655 GCA_016161895.1 Pinna nobilis | reverse complement strand
ATGATTTCAAACAATAATAAACAACGACAGAATCTCAACATCACGAGCTTATATTTGTTTAAGGATATAAACAGTCAGTATGAAATATCCATATGTCGTAAATGATTCATAAAATATTCACAAAGGACGGGACTGTTAACTTTGAGATATACATCGCTCCAGTGCTCTGACACGCAATAGTAAATTCACTTAATTGCGATTGCCATCCTGTGTCTTCTGTCTTCTTTGTAGTAAACAGATCCGGTCCTGGTTCCATGACAAAGTGCATGTGGTAAAACGGGCATGGCGACCCGCGGATTTGACTACGAACGATGGAATTAATTGGCTTTCTTGGTTTTGGTAAACTTCTGCAATTTTACCAGTGTCCCGAAGTGTATGCCCGTGAACGATCTAACTAATTGGTAGCATTATAGTGTCGCACAAAGCAAATATTTGAAGCTAACTGATATTTGTTGACACCTCTATAGATGTGAACCCTTTTGGAGTGTTTCACAATAAAGTATAGAGAATAAATCATTTCGATACTTTTTACTGGTCATAAAAAGTGACAGCTTACTTATCCACTCAATGTCCTCTAAAATGTAAATAAAAAGTGTATTATATATACACAGTCTTAAATCGAATTATTTTACACAAATGTGTCTAGTTAAACAGCATTCATAGTATGAATGCTATTTCTTAGCTAAGATGGGTGTTCTGTGGTTTGCCTAAGGCAGTATAAACAAAGTCTTGTAATACATTAGGTATCAACAAACAATGACAAGCGTTGATGTACCACGTGATACCGGATAACAGTTGTGCGGGACTGTTGTTTCTATTAGTGATGGAACGACGCTAGAAGACGCTATCCCGCGCTAACGCCATTTCTTTAAGAAGATCATGTAGAGTTACGTTCGAACGCCATTAGAGAAACAAATGTTTAAGTAATAAGTAATCACGTGATACTTGATTGTTTCCCATTATACCGATAGCAAAGGACAAAGTCCTTAGCACTTGCATCAGCTTGATACTGCCATGACATTGCAAAAATATATGTGACATTAAGCACTTATCGGCCATCAGTTTTTTTAAGATCCTTCACTTAATTTATATCAGACAGAAATAAATGTACAACCTTGTCAGTTCCGCAGGTGTTAGATAATAAAAGCATTGCGACAATGACTAGTGCTATTCTGGTGACGATGACATATACCGACATCCCGTTCACCTATCTACTAGTAGCGTGGTCATTACCAATTCGTCTGTGACATCAAAAGCTTAAACTAATGAGAGACATCCGTTGTGACTATACAATTAGTAAGCTTAGTTTCTTCTTGATGAATGTTAGGCTGGTATATCACGTACTGTATGGTTTACAATAACTTTTTTCCATGGCCGTACATTTCTTGTATATTATATACAGGAAGAGAGTGCTCATTAATGCAAGTTATAACAGTATTCCTGTTTATTTTCATTGGGAGAGGAATTTACGATTTTAGGAAAGAGCTTATTCCAAGATGTTAATTTTAATCCAATGCAATTGCATGTAGAAATAAGAAATTTCCTTTATTGCTTTTTCGTTTTCGTTCAGTCGAAGATCTTACCCATTGCTCTGTAATTAAGAAAACACTGAATAGATTATAAACATTGAAATTGGTGAATACGATGTCTAGTCAAACACGTGCTACAAGCACGTATTGATTGAAAGTGACTTATCCTTCAAAATCTCCATAATGAACAATATCTACGGATATTAGATTTATAAATAAGAAAATTAAATCCTATGTAACTAAAAGGAGCTATACTCTACTTTCATTTCCTGTCAACTAGTAATGTGAATCAATGTTTATAACTATGCCATCATTCAATTATAAGATTTATTTTCAAACTGCACAGAGAGCATGTCGTATGACACCTTATCCATATTTTGGATCCATGAATCAATATGGAATCCTTGCTAATGCCACAACCTAGAGGGTCATTTCGTACCAGCCATTATGATCTATCTTGTATGGTCTAATCTTGGACATAATAAACATTATTACCTTTAACATCAGTTTTGTTGTCTTGTCTTATTTGTTGAACGTCCCACTAAAAATTGCTTCCTTTATATGGAGTCGAAACCAAATGTTTGCAGAGGGCCACACAGTTTGGTCCGTGTTCAGTATCTTGGTTTTTTTTAACTGTTTGGAATCCTCAGCATGCTGACACCTCTTGTGGCCCTAGAAATCTATATTAATGCCTCGTCTGAGGGGAACGAAAAGTTGCCGATACCGCCTAGGAATGCCGAATCAATGACTCAAGACTGGAAGGCGAGCATGCGATCGCGAAGGCAAAACGATCGTCAATAGCATTTCGATGGATGGATGGCATTCTTAGTGAGACGGTCATAAAGCGAAAGTATGTATAAGGCTTAATTAGGTAAAATCTCTTTACGAAGTCATTTTGCTTCAAATTTTCATGGCTAAGTTTACTGCTTTACCGTTTACTGGGGCGGCTGTGGCATAGTGGTTAACGTGTTCGACTTCGAATCGAGATGTTCGGGGTTTAAGCCCAAGTCACAGTACGATTGAATCGGACGTTAAACATCAATACAACTAATCAACTTACCGTTTGCTCATTGCAACCAATGCCACAGGTGAAAGGAGGTATTTTAGGTAGTTCTGACAATGAGAAGAAGATTGTCCAATAAGGATCTAACGGATTGTCAGGAAGTTCACAGACCTCTATTCCTACAATGGACACTGCCTGTTATGAAGATATTCATTGACGGCACTTGGTTTAGTCAGGTTTTGTTTATTTTCCATTATGTTTTGATCCCTGTAAAATAAGAAAAACATCACGTAGGGTGTTCATTTGTAATGATCAGCTTCGAAAACGCCTTGCCGAAGATGCTGGAGTCATTTTGTTACATCCATTATGATTAATATTTACCAATATTGACGTTTCAAATGAGCTGAGCTAAAACAGTCGTGTAATTAGTATAGACACTATTATACAGTAGTTTACGGACTTTGTCTGTTTGTAGAGCTCTTTTACTTGAAGGCGCGTTAAGTTGGCAAAATAGATTGAGAGGTGGGACACTGTCCGTATAAAGAGCCGAAGCGTTTACCATTATCAGTACCCATACTAGGATATATCTCATTTCACCATTTTAAAAATAATCTGCTTAATTTTCTATACTGAAAGGCTATCAAAGTTTACTCGTTCAAGCCTGAAATCAACGCTTTACTGTTGTTGCAACAAGGTTATCTTTGTTACGTAAAAGTTAGAAGAACCATAATCTGCAAGCTTCTGTTTTTGTTGTTGTTGTATTGTTGTTCTTTAACCTGCCATCAACCAACTGTGACACGGGGCCTTGGTTTTAATTCTACAATCTGCTGTATTTGAGTTTTAAAAATAGACAGTTACCGTTTAATTTCCCGCATAATACAACTTATAATGCGTTGAAATGTGATATCGCTACTCAGTTCGCGACTCTTTTCAGATACGTCGCATCATTGACTAGACTCTGTAATTATGAAATAACACTAATGATTTTCAAATTCAAATGATGCTATCTAAAAACCGAACTTCATTAATAAACCGAAATAACAGAAATGAACTGGGATATAAATGAAGTCGCACGTGAAATAACGTGATAGACAGTTTTGTTTGATATGATTTAGTTTCTAAGTTGAAGTGTCTATTAAGTAATTGTATTTATCTTGTGACAAACTAGAACTGGGTCCAAGGTTGATGTGTCACGTTGTCTGTATTTACTTCAATTATAGCATTTTGTTGAGTAGAAATAGAAGGTAGGATTGAATTTAGATGCAGCGAAAAGCATTGGTTGCAGGGATAAAACGTTTACTTAACAAAATATATCTGCAAATTAGGGAAATGAGTATGGATACTCTGAAATAACATAATATAAATAGTGTTTATAAGCCATACAGTTGTTTGACTTTTGACATAGGAAAAAGAAACACAGCGTAGGCGTGTCTTATTTCAAAATTCACTTTCGCCTTATTTGATACACAAATAACATAGTAAACATGATAACTATTTATCAATAATTGCTGTTTTGTCTCTCTACACATAAAAACGAATGTCGTTTCATAAATCGAAACATTGAAATATCGATTAAATAATTAGAATTTTCTCAAGTTTTATCTCTGCCTGGTGGGATCCAAATTAGTTTCCTGATAATTGATAAAAGTGTTTGTTCATGTTCAACAGCTTCAATGGTGTCTGAAACGGATATGTGGATCTGTGTTCCGAAACTGAGATAAAAATTGTAAGCAGCACAACGAAAGGACAGAATGTAAAATAAGCAACCGTTCAAACTGTACGATTACAATATGCACATTTTCTTCGCAGTTTTCCAATATCAACACATTTCGAGCTCTCTGTATCCTGGTAATTCAAACAGAGCGCTGAACGTATATCTACGTCTCTGTCATGAGAACACTCTCTAGTATGATAGTCAGTTTGTTCATTAACTTTAACATTAATTTTTACATGTACCGCGTAATAACGTTTTTGCGGGACTAGTATCTAAAATTGTTGAAATGTAATTCTACCTAGTCTTCCCGCTGCAATGTAGTTAGCACGACAAATGGTCATCCAGCGCCATTCCTTCGCTAGTAGAAACAATAGTTCCACAGAAATGTTATCGGTTGTTAAGTAATGCATGGTTTAGTTCCATTGTATTATACAGTCTTTCATTGCCATTAAAAATTATTAGATAACAAGATGTTCCATGAAAACATTATCTCGAAAGTCAAGTAAAGAATCTAGGTTAAGACAAACCTAAGTTGTTCACAAAAGAAACAAATATTTCTTCACAAAGCCCCCGACATTCAAAGCAACAATTCCAAACATAAAGAAAGGGACACTGAAACGCGAAACCTTGTTTCACAGAAGTTGTTAGAATGATTAAGAATCCTCACTACTCATTAATGACGGACAAAATTAAGTGCAAGTTCCAAATAAGTGAAATGCCGTAGTGGGCATTAAAAAATACCGACAGCACTATGAGAACCGCCAGTAAATATAATAGCCACAAAAAAACGCCAATAGCAACAACAGAAATGAGGAAGCACATTTGACTTTATAACTGTATGATAAGCCGCTAAAGAAACACTAATAATTAACTTAATCATCTTCAGATGTTAAAAAGGTCACGTAACAACCAATGTGCTGTTGAAAACTAGTTGAATTATTATTGGCAAATCAAGTTTTTTATTTGTTTGCATAAGGTAATTGATTATATGATCGGGCTTCGGCAAAGTGATTCCATTTTAAAAATCTACAGAGAAAACGGAAATGCTAAAGAACATATACGTGGGTTTTTCATGACGTTGAAACAAACGTCTTCCAAATATGTCGACTAAGAAATATGTGGGTCATTCGCTGCATATAAAACTATTTTCTATCTTTAATGTAAAAAAATAGTCATCATTAATAAGAAAATGACTTCCTAACATTGGAGCTTAGTCTGTTTGCGACGCCGACGTCAAGAAAGTTTCATACTGAAACCCGATATCTTTTATATCAAAATACATTGTGTACTACTAAGGAAAGTTTACCGATTTTACATGATACACAAAAACATAAATGACATTTTCCATTTCAGACAAATACTTCACATTAGAATTTTGTTTTATTTTCACTTAGTTTAAACACTGAAAAATATATATATTTATCAAAAATGATCTCGATTCTTTGAAGCTACTGCTCATGGCAATAATGTATTTACCCTGTAGTTTCTGCAATTTACTTTTTTTGCTATTCCCCAAGTGCATACATCTAGTATAACAGTACATTTGCATCCACTTATATTTGCAGTGTTTTAAGTGTGTGTTTAACGAGGATATAACAAAGCTCATGTTTCGCACACACAAATAATCGATTTGTCTTTAAACCTGCGATGCCAATGTTGAATTTTTTGATTATATCTACAGAATCTGATTTTAGAAACAATAACATGTAGTCTCGCAAGCGAATAAAGTGACAGGTGCCACGTGACCATTAGTCCATAAAATATGGTGAAGTAAAATATACCAAGGGGCATTCCAAATTGAAAAGTCAACGACAGACAAAATTGTGTCCAAAACAAAAAGGAGACAAAATTACAAACAGAAATACACAATACACTTAAAACTAAAAATAGAGTAACACGAACCCCACTTAAAACCGGGGGTGAGTTCAGGTGCTCCGGAAGGGTAAGCAACTGCGGTTCCACGCGCAGCATACGCCATATACGAATTGGGGTGAAAGCAGGTCAAACGCAGACCTCTGGTGCCATTGATGCTAAAAGCGTCCCCAGTTCACATTTTTTAGCCATCGTGAGTCCACAGTAAAATTAATTAAACACGTGAGGAATAAATTTCTGTCGCAATCGGCTTAAATTACATCGACAACCTCAATTAAACAAGTAGGTTAAAATATTATTTATTTTTTAAAAAATGTAATTGCAAACAAATTTATTCTACGGACTGTGACAAAGAACTACTCATACCTTTTATGGAATGTATCAAACGTAAAGTATGAAAGAGTATTTTGAGGTGAAATCAAACACATGTATGTATAATATCTTCTTTTTTATTTCTGTATAACCTTCACTTTGTTTAACAGATTGTCTCTTTTATAGGAGCTCGAGTATTGGGGACTGACGGAGTTAGACATAGAACCATGTTGTTGGGGTCAATACAGCAAATTCAAAGACCACAAAGAGACATTGGCTGCTCTAGACGATAACTTCACCTCACAAATGGATACAGATGCAGTGGTGTGGGATGAAAAACCTTCCAGTATGAGTAAATTTAAACGGCAAATGTGGGTATTCCTAGAAGAACCTGGCTCCTCGAGAGCTGCAAAGGTGAGAACTTGTCGTCAAGAGTACACTATCTATTTACATTATCAATATGTCTGTCTGCTTTAACATCTCTCTATTTAACTGTCAGTCTACATTTCGGTCAATCTACGTATCCATCTCTGGCTATCAATCTATCTTGCTATATTTGAATCAATCAATGAATCAATCTATCTGACTGTCTGTCTATCCACCTATATATCTATCTATCTATCTATCTATCTATCTATCTATCTATCTGGGGCCTCCGTGGCCGAGTGGTTTGCGTGTTCGACTTCGAGCCGAGGTGTCTGGGGTTCGATTTCCATAAGGCCACTCCGCGGTTGGCCGTCCCTGTCTTTCGGATGAGACAGTAAAAGCCGAGGTCCCCTGTCACAGTAGGTGTTGGCACGTTAAAGAACCCTCCCTGCTCTACGGCCAGCAGTGCCGAGCACAGGCACAATTTGTCGCCCTTCACCGGCACGTCTCCATATGAGTGAAATATTCTTGAGTGGGTCGTTAAACAACAACGCAACAATAACAACAGCAATCTATCTATATATTTATCTTTCTATCTATCTATCTATCTATCTATCCTTTAAAAAAATATATGCCTACCAACCACATACTGAAAAATGATGACACGAACAACTACATCTACGCCGCAATGTCATCCATGTTCATTTATAAAAAAAAGTAATAAATACCCCAACTGCAAGATGGCGTAAGACTAACTTTGAACAACCTTACGCTAAGTGAACATATCACTATTCCTGAAACCTTACATAGCTTATCCTAAGTGTTTTTCCGTTGTATATTTTCAGGCTTATGCAGTGATATCGATGTTTTTCGTAGTATTGTCGATAGCAACATTTTGCCTCGAGACGTATGATAAATTCCGAGTCCCACTGAACGACACAGTGAAACCCAAAAATAAAACTGATATGTATCTGAAACAATCCACAACGGGCGACTACTGTGTAAAGCAGAACAACGGTGAAATTCAGTACGAATTCTCGGACACCAAACCTCACTTAGTGATGCAGATTTTAGATTACATTTGTGCAGCGTATTTCACAACAGAGTACACGATCCGCTTCTTGTTCGCTCCTAACAAGTTCCGCTTCATCAGACAACCTTTGAATGTGATTGATATTTTCTGTCTCATTCCTCACTTAATAGCCATTATTCTAGTCACCGTGGACCCGAATGATAGTACCAGTCAACTTTTCAAATCTATGCTCGCTTTAAGAACAGTTCGAATATTGAGAGTATTCAAGCTAATGAAGCATTACAGTGCTTTTAATATTCTTGTTTATACAATCAAAGTAAGCATCAAGGAACTGATGTTGATGATTATATTTTTACTGACTGGCGTATTGATTTTTGCCAGTGTTATTTTCTACGTAGAAAATGATACATTTGAAAACATTCCTATTGGTATATGGTGGGCTCTTGTTACCATGACAACAGTGGGCTACGGCGACAAAGTTCCGCGGTCTGAGGCCGGGTATATCATTGGTTGTTTTTGTGTAATATGTGGTGTTTTAACAGTGGCATTTACAGTCCCTATCGTTGTCAATAACTTTGCATTGTATTATGCACATGCGCAGTCACGAATAAAACTACCCGCCCACGAAAGAAAGGAGCTCAAGCGCAAACTTTTCATTAAAAATAAAAGGTCCGATATATTAAGCAAATGGAAAAAGGTCAGATCAGCCCACAAGGAGAGAAAAGACTTTACAGAACTGTCTGCTGTGAAATCGCCCAGGGCGCCACCTTGTGGTGAGGAATCCCCTGACGACAAAGATGCGCAAAGCAACACAACAGAGTCCACATATTTTCATTACTGCAATAATAACTCTGAGCATGATGCGGGGAGTCAAAATACTACAAGAAAATCAACACAGATCACGACCATATCTGATGGCGTGAATAGTACAACACCGAGCCCTGTGTCTGTTACACCTGTGGATGTTGAAATCAGCAATTTTGAGGTAAGGATAGTGAGTGAAATTGAAAGAGAAGTGCATTGTGAAAATACTTTTCCCAGTATAACAACTTTTACGAATGAACATTACGTTTTAAGGGTACGTTCTCTTAATTACTGTCACGAGTGTTCTGACACTTACTGTCAATTACAAAATCTTGTAACAGTAAACGATAAGCCGATGAACTATGTCAGCATTATTCATCTATTCAAAACATCACGTTGTTAAATGTAGATATTTGATTGGTTGAATAATACGACGAAATATAACAGTTTCTGCATTTCAGTCATATTGTTATATAAAACATTTTTTTTATAAAAAATGTTCTTGTGGTATCAGACTATTGAGGCCTTGGGAATTTTGCACCAGTTTAACCACTATTTCAGTTTTATTCTATTCGTATCAGGGTGATGGAGGCCCCACAAACCACATATTTTGACCAAAGCGAAGAAATCAATTCCGAGCATTAAGGTTTTATTAAGATGAAAACATTAATTTATAAAGGACTATCTGAATTTGATGTTTCATTCTTAATCTTACTTAATCTTATAAGTCATAGGATAATATAGACTCAGACGTCCATCCCTTAAGTCCGAAGGGATGAACATAAATCCGAAATTTGTCTATCCCCTCTTTTTGAAGCATATTATATTTTATGCATACATATTTCAGCAACACAGGATAGAAACAGCACATCTTCTCAACAACCTGAAAGAAAACAACGAGAGAATTAGAGAAGAGAAAAAACGGCAACTGGGAATGTTGAACGAAAAAAGAGAGATGAAACGAATGCAAGTAGCACGGAAAACTCCTCGTGCGACCCCCGCACCGGCAGCGTCCTCTAGGGTAAGCGAAACTAGAATGAAAAAGGTCAAGGATGCTTAGAATCTAAAGAGAAGGTATACATGTTATATGTGTGTGTTTCTGTAACTATTGTAATAGATTAGATTTAACATCTATTAGTCAGTTCTTATGTTTCACGTCCCTCTAAAGATTCGTTCACTGCCATACATCACTAAAACGCTAAGTGTGGTCCATATGTGGCGGTCATTGAACAGGTCTTTTTCATACCAAACTTCCCAACACACGGCCCTCAGTTTCAAGTTACGACATCTTTCCCTCAAAATGCTGAACGCTTAGCAAATAAAGTGTGTCTATCTAGGAATTAACTTCGAATCCCTGGATCCCCTGTAAATGAGTCGAAGTTGATATTTACCAATGAAACCAAAGACAAGTACTTATGATGCACTCTATCCCTTTGTACCGGTCATGTATCAGTTCACATTTATATACTTACAGAAAAACATACGTCAACATTGCTGAATATCAGTAAATATCTTACTGACAACTGAAATCTTGAAATGTAATTGGTTGTCTTTGATCACGTGAAAACGGCGTATATTCAATACAGCTCGTGATTTTCTAATATGGGGTGGCTGGGTTTAATATGGGGTTGATGCGAGAGTTATCTCCCGTTGTTGACACAGTTTCTGATCCCAAACGAAAATGGCGTCGAACGAAAGCAGACGCCTGTTCATTAACACATCGGATGCGAAATTTTCTAATAAAAGGATCAAATAGAATGCCGAATNNAAAGCACGACACTTGCTGTAGGTAGGCATAATGATATGATGAAGTCCGAATGATCGAACCGCCTGACAACCTCCGAGGGGTGAGCGGTTATGTATAAGACATTGTCGTTTGAAATTTATTTAATTTACCTGATATGATATAAGATAACGAAAGTCAGTAAGATATATTCGTACCATGGTGTGCAGTTGACCGAATATGATATATACGCGGTTAGTAAATTCCATATGGGGCTCGAGCTTCGCTCTCGCCCCATATGGAATTTATTAACCACGTATATATCATATTCGGTCAACTGCACACCATGTCACTAATAATACCAGTTTCTATTTTTCATGCCAAATGTCGATTTATCTCGTAATAACCATTATTTAATACGTTAAAGTGGTATTTATCGTTTTTTGCATTTTAAAATTGTCACGATTTGTTAGACAATGCAAATTTCTAAGCCCCAATCATTTTTCAAAACACTTTAAATTGAGAACATATATCAAAGCAATATCAGGGTTTAATTGAGAAACGTGAGATATAAAAGAGCTTAAAAGAAGCAATTTGGATATGTATTCATGAAGTTATTGTGCGTTATACAATACCAAGCCTTTACGTAATAACTCTCTTTTTCTTTTTCAGACCAAATAGGGAACAAGGGTTGCATTGTGTAGGTATATGCAGACCGAGTACATTGTCATACTAAGACAACTGAAAATGGTTATGTAAATATTGGACATCTTTATTAAGAGTGTTATTTTTGTGAATATGTTATATATAGAACATCTAAATTTCGATCAAATTGATCATCACTGTCCATAAACGCAGCCACGACGTAAAAGCACGTGTTTTGTGAATTAATTCTAAACTTCGATACGTGTAGCTCATCAAACTTTAAATACAATACCAAAGTCTGTTTCCACTAAATAGACAGAATTCAAGTTTGAGATACAGCAAAATATAAATTAGAATATGATTCAAATGACGCCATGTTACAACTATAGCAATGCATGTACTTAATTTGTTTTCCTCTAAAAGAAATGTGTCGTTCACTTACCTAAACAAATAGACCCTGTACTGTAACTGCCCTACTGTAACTTTGGTTGGCAAAATAATACATATTTCCGGAAAATGACGTCAAGGGACAATCCGTTACGATAACGACGTCTGTGTCTATGCGAGTGTCTATATCATTTTGCCACCAAAAGCATAGGACCACCGTTACAGTTAAAGGGTCTATTATGATAAAAAGAGCTCAAGATCTATTTTTATACCTTTTCATATTATACTGCTGACGATGTTGTTTTCCTCCTTGGTCAGTTACTGTTATATCTTTAGCTGATGATTATGAAGGGAAAAAAATCAAATTGTGTACAATGTTACATAATACTTTAGGAATACGCCAATTTTTAAGCTTATAAATCAGTGATATTTGTAATAGCTCCTGCGATACAAATGTCACATATACTCAGTTAAAAGTCGTCGAAAAAACAAATTTCAAATTCGGCATCAGAGTAAAAAAATATCTACACAAAATCATATTTGCTAACATCGTAGTTATCATAGCGATATTAAAATTTGGGAGATGTTGACATGAATTTCGATGCGAGCAGACGTAGAGATCCTATTAACTTTCAGACAAAAACTTCTTATTTAGAAAATAACAACAATGTAGTTTTGTGAACCCCTTCTAATTCCTGGCACATGATATGTTTACAGAAATAATATATATGTTACACAAGGAGAATGAAAGAAAAAAAACTCTGATGAGGAAGATGATTGGGGAAAGAGAAAATGATATCCCCCTTGTATCATGAAAAGCTAACATCATTTTTGCTTGCCACACAACAAACACATCCTTTGATTGATGACTACGTCACGACAAAGTGTGCACATTAAAGTGACGTCATACACTGGGAATCTTCATTTTTGCCTTTTCTGCCGCGAAATTGATATCAATCATGGTGGTATGTAACGAGTCACGGATCATATCATTACTATCGGGAAAGGGTGATGAGTTACAAATGTAAATTAATCAAATGCACAGTTACTACGTCTGTTGGGTTTAGTTTTTATTGAAACATTTTGGATGCCATTGAATAATAAAAAAGTTACATAGTAATCTGGATCAATGGAAAGTATCCTCCTCTGCGGTCGACATTGTTGATCGCATTACTTAGCCACTTAAAATGGCAAATATTCTAAATTGTGTTTTGACTTGTATGACCCTCTCTTTCACTGTACTGTCTTCGATAATGTCGGAGTAGACATGTATTTAATACATCGAGTTTAAAAATCAAATTTTGAGAAGTAGCATCACACTGCCATTGTATCGTTTAAGTTATGATGATATTGGTGTAAACACCATCAGAATAAGATTCACATAATTTGGAAGTCACATGTCTTATTCAATGAGATACATAATTTTGGCACATGATGTGCTTTGGGTGACCACAAGGGATCATTGCAGATTTATTCGTAGGTTTTCATTTCTTATAATCAACTTCCATTTTTTTATCTTCAAAATTCTTCAAGACAGGTTTGGCACTGTCATTTAGCATCACAAACACCGAGAAGGTTGAACACTGAAGAAATGAGTGTAACGGATGGTATGGTTCTGCAGTAGATCGCAGAAAGTCAATGGTTCAGACCTCGAGTTTAGACCAGGAAGTCACGGGTTTAAGTGTCGGCAAAGACGTCTGTGTTTCGGACGAGAAAGTAAAATCCGAAGCCACATATCACAATAAGTGTCGATACATCAAAGATATTCTTTTCGCACCGTCGGCCAATTTGCCGAGCATAGTGCAAATCTGGAAGCCCTAAACTGCCATTTATGCGTTTGTGAGAATGAAAGGTCTACAGCAAAATATAAATCATGGTTGTAATATGATATATATTTTACCACAAAATGTACGTGAATCGATAGGTACAAGAGACTTAAGAGGGGTCAATAGGTGCAAACGTAGGAGACAAATTATGAGATGTATATTGATTAATGGAAACATATTATGTAATTTACACACATCAATATCTCGAAACAAATGTAAATATTGCACTGCACTTCATTCCATACTTGCTTAGATATTGCAATAATGTTTTACTAAAAGGTTTACAAAAATGCTACGGGAGTGGTTTGATAAAATTTCGATGTCCCGTATTATAAAGATTTGAGTTATCGTCTCTATAGACACAGAAAGGAAAACGAAGGACATTCTAAAACCACATTTAAATAGTTAAATCTGTATAGATAAAACCTGTATATAAAGTCCCCCTTTAGAAAATTATTTTCTTGATAGAATTTTAACATGTGAATATCTATCAAAAAGGACATTTTGGCATTTATTGATAAGATGATATGCTGTGAAGTATATAGTTTCCCTAAAATCCTTCCCCTGATACGTAGACGTTACTAAATGCCGCTTAAGGGATCAATTTTTTTTTATTTTTGTTGGGAGACATAAACCAGATATGCCTTCTGCAAATTTTAATTTTGAATTCTTTATTTTTTGCAGTTGTAAGTTATGATGATGTTTGCAAAAATGAAGATTTAGTAGACGTAACAATGCATAAGAAATTAAATTTATATTGCACGGAGAGTTAATGAGTACTATAAATTCACCAATATAAAAATAACTACCCTCCAGCAGTTATGAAAGATCTTTATATAATTATTGCACTTAGTGAAACCTGTCACAAGGGAATGTTTCAATTATCCCAGTTCTTCGTGACATCCATTATTCAATGCCATTTCCACTTTTATCTATCACCAATAGAGAGTCAAACGTTTTCTTCTTCATAATTTATATTGCACATGCCAAATCCGTCCAGACTTTATCTATGTATGTGTATGTCATGTTAAAAATGGTAGATATTGTTATGTTATATCACAATTGTGTGGTCGGAAGAAGACTTTCTGTAAATTTTGTAGAATATTACATAACTTGAACATTCCATTTGTTGTCATACTGCGTTACTGGCTTTTTAATTATTCGTAGGTAGACTGAAAAGGGGCTACTCCTTGTTTATACGTGTGCGTTTTCAATATATTTATTGAAACAATAAGAATATTTGTTGTTTAAATTTTTCGGTATATTTTTACTACATGTTAAACTGATTTGTAAATAGGTTTATAAGATATCTTCTGATATCTTTCTCTTTATGGAACTGTCATGAGTCATACGAAACTTTTCAAAAATGTTATCCAATGAATATAAAATTAAATCTTTGTATAAAGTATATTTGATAAATGATTTTCTTTTCGATGGACATAAAGTGCTGTCCCGTTTGTTGAATTGTTATCATGTTCGAAACTATGACTTATTAATTTAAACATTTAGAATTTTTAAGAGATTGTTCGAACGGTACACTTTCACAAAGTTTTGTGATAGTTTTTTATTTTCTTGAGATTCCACGCGGGGATTTTAAACACTAAGTAAAATTTCATTTTCATTCATATAAGAACATATGTTCTAATGAATTGAATGTAACTTTTCATTCAAATTTAATTATTTAATTAACTGACCATATTTTGATTCAGTAAAGAATATTTCGTTTGCAGTATTTCAGACCTGAAAAACTTAAATGGCAGCTATCAGCATATTATTGTTTAAACGTACGTTCTATGATTTAGAAATCAATTTGAACTTTGTGTCCTCAAACGCACATCATTTTAATATTATTATTGTTGTTGTTGAATTGTTTCTTTACGTCTAATTCAATAATCTTTCTCTCATATTGAGTAACGAATGTTGTCGAAGGTCTCAATTTTAGATTTTATCATTTAAACGAGTCAAAATATAGATATTTTAGGCCACTGAGCAGTTTCATTCCTGTAACATGACGAAACCAGTCACATGGGTACTCTAATTGTACTGTCGGAACTCCAGCGCTTCTGCCAAACGGGCTCGATTCTTCAACTCATATTTCTGAAGGTTAAAACGCTACCATAGAGCCTAGAAAGCATCCCCATTTTTTGAATTTTATATTTGATGTATATTAACAGATATAGTTTGTCGATTTTCATCCTGTATCTATTATGCAGGATGATTTATAAAATGTATTCTAATAATGTCTATCTTAATACTTCTTAAAAACTATTCTGGTTGTACAAAATATTGTAACCATCTGATTTATAATGTTTCCCTCTTTCCTCCTTTACACCACGAAGAGTTTCAGAAGAAATCACATGGAATCAATTTCATTTTCTGATCCGCAACTTTCCAAATTTAATGACTTTGTGTTTCTCTTTGATTATTTACAGAAAGGAAATAGTAAATGATGCCGACTTGCGTTTCATTCGATTTAAAGCAAATTCTTAATTACTCGATTATTAACTGATCAGAAGGATTTCGGGTATGTCCGATATATTTCCCTTTGATAACTTGGACACTAAGTACTTCTTCTAAAAATATTTTAAAAGCCCATGGTTTTTCTGATAAAAACTCCCTAAAATGGCCAAAGCCACGTCATGGTTCGCTGTCCCTGTCTTTCGGATGAGATAGTAAAAACATAAATCCCGTGTCACTTAAAAAACTCTCCGTACTTTGCGGTCGTAAGTGTCGACCATAGGCAACATTTGTCAACCCTTCATCAGCGCACGATGTCGTCTCCATATAAGTGAAAGATTCTTGAATGGGACGTAAAACAATAATATAACCAACAAACAAACAAAGACTTAATTAGGATATGTACATATCAACTTTTGCTTTATCCGTCATCATGATGGTCAATTCTAAGAAGACAATTTTGGTTTTGATTGTGCTGTAATTTTACGTACTGTGATGATAACTTATAGTATTATTTAGGGTCAATGAACCGGAAATGATTCAGCTGGGAAAATTATTTCAGACTATACCAATCTTATTTATACTAAAACCATTAAAACATATTATTGAATGTTAGTTCCCTATTTTCTCCTGTACCAATTTGGTTTAAGGCAGAGTATTTAAAGTATTTCATACGAAGAAAAAAAGTATAATGTCAAGGGAAAATTACACAAATTAATAATTGGTCGAGTAAAAGAAAAGTGTACGTGCAATACGCCGAACGTAAATGCAAAATAACGTTAACTTCAGTTTTTATAAGAACAAGATACAAAGTGAAAAGAACAGTAACTCTTAGTAGGCATCGAATTAAATACATTACATCGTTCTTTAAGATTAGCTTGCTGGTAGATAAATATGAAACTAAGGCATCAATGCATACTCTGACAATGTTGTAGCTGCAAAGTACAATGACACGGCATAATGGGGATTACTGTTTCATTTGAAATGCAGGGGAATCCATTTAGAAATTGCTGTAGAACTTTCGATTCTCCTGTCATTAGATTAATGGCGTGTGCCACCGTAAAGAAAGATCTAAGAAATTTGATTTGATTTATCCATTCAAGCTTGACAAGAATTGTGATAGTGTTATATGATTTTCCACAGTAACAATGCATTGTATGATAGATACAAATGATTACTTATGCAGATCTGGAGAATAAAATATTATGATTAAACATATTCGTCCGGACTTGGATCAAATATCTTGACAAAATGACCAAAAACGTTAAGAACCTTTAAAATGATACCTGAAACTGGCAGGACTTTGAAAAGAGGATCTTAGACTTTTGGGGACTTGAGAATTAGATTTGAAACCATCAAGAATTTAAGAATCAGATTAAAATTTCACGAAAATTGAGATTCAAATTGAAAACACTAGATCAAGATCTTTTCTTGAGAGTCCTACTGAACATTTGCAACGGGTTTGGTGTTAAGGGCTCAGTTGTTCAGCAGTTGGTTAAATTTTAACCCTCAGTTAGATATATACAAGGTTTGAAATGAAGGCAAGGGTTAAAATATATTGCAAACCAAGTAGCTTTTGTGGGTTAAAATGAAGTTATTGACAGCCAGTCTATCAAATTTCAAATATTTCACCAAGATCTAAGGCTTTGTTACTAAATTTCTTTAAGGCTCGGTTATATTTAAACCGTGGCTAAATTTAACCATCTGTTGAACAACTGAGCCCTGGTTTTGTTCTCCGGACGCCGTATCTCATTCGGATTTGGATTTGCATCCGTTCTTTATTATCATAACTCCTTTTTATAGACTACTTGTACCATATAGGGCATCCGGTTTTGAACAATCTTTGGTGTTTGTTTGTTTTTCCTATTACAGTTAGTTTTTAAATTTTAACCCGTTTAATTTTTTTGCAAAATATTGTTTAAATAACATGTAAAATTGTACTTGTAAGATTGTTTTGTGAAAGGGGTCCTAGATTTGCAACTTGGCATGGTCATACATAGTAGAGTTATTATCTAGCTTCAAATCCTCTATTTTACCAAAACACATCTGTACATATTGCGTTGGGATTTCATTGCTCAAATTTATGTTTTTGATGGAATTAAATTATTCTCTGAATGCCGTTTCGTATTGTTTTTATATTTTCTGGAGATTGACATAAGTAAGAGTTCTCATGGTGCATCTGAACGTACATGACACCCAATGCACAATATGTAACGTGTACCGAGCTTAACAGGTCTTATACACAAATATGTGTTCTGAGGAAGATTCAAAATAGAAAAAGCCTTACATATCCGTTACGAAATCCGATCGCAACACCTATAACAGTAAGGCAATGCAAGCCATTTCCGTTACATTATCCACGGCTCCGAAAAAATGCGTCCTCGCATTGAACTTATCAACACCTACTCCAGGGAAGGTACGACTTAGTATAGCAACTGCACACAGATTTTCGTGAAACCAATTTTACCAAACAATATTTTAAAACAGCCAAAGAAATAATATAAACTGCCACTGTAGAAACAAATAACCAAAAGACCGGTATGAAGCAATTTAACCTCGATAAGAATGACTTATGGCTTACATGAGGGATCTTTTACATGCACAGGCGTGACGTTTCCTGTACATGGAACCTCGGATTTAACGTCCCCATCCGAAGGACGGGCACTCTGTTCACAACAATTGACCTAACTACATCGACAAAGCCAAATGACGACAACCTCACAGATCACACCGCTGCCATCAATTTTGTAAAGTGTACCGAGCTTAACAGGTCTTATACACAACTATTCGTATCTGGTTTGCCAGAATCTGTGAAATCGCCGTCAAATAACTCGCATGACCGCTATAAACCTAGGATAGCACTTAAGCTACCAATGCTTATAAACCACTGTGTTTCTTATATATTCATTTAAGCAACCTATGCTCATAAACCAGCGTTTTCCATACAAGCATTTAAGTAATCTATGCTTATAAACCCTTTGCGCTTATACCTCGGTCTCTAGCACTCTGAATCTATTCAAGTAACCACCTATTGCTACATAGGCCATAAACCCTTACAAAGAGACTTATGCTTACATACATGGGGCTAATGCAGTGAGTATCCTATACATCACTATCAGACCTTCCGTCTGTATTTACCAAGAGACATACTACCCCTGTCTCTGATGCACGATCAGCTATCCACTATGACAGCTTCAAAACAATTGCATGTACATGTATAGTCTGTAGGAGCCAACTTGCTTAGCTGCGACCAATCGGAATGACATACAGCTGAAGCACTGTGACCCTACAGTCCTATATTGTATAATCGGCCCGCTCGCCTTACTAACACAACGTGGTTTGCATAGCTCAGAGGCAAAGAGAGTAGCAACCTCACAGCCTACACATCCCTACCGCCACGATTGTTCAGACTTGATTCAACGAGCGGCGTGACTACTTAAAACCTTTGCCACTCGTCCCTGTGAGGCAGGGAGAGAGATGACAGGTGTATGCGTTACGGCTTTTATAGTGCCACGACACTTGCACAGCTGACGAAGGTATCAACCGTACATCCTAGACCGTTTACCCTCCATCTAGGCATAGATCAGGCAGAGAGGGGATAAGAACTTACCCTGTAAAATATAGCCTCTTAACCCAAAGGAAAAATAATCTCTAAACCAAAGTAAAACACAACTTTCAACACAAAGTTTCCAAAGCATGACCCTGGCCGAAGCACAATACAAAACACTTCACCTGCCTTACATATCCGTTACGAAATCCGATCGCAACACCTATAACAGTTAGGCAATGCAAGCCATTTCCGTTACAAGTACAGTAAATCATTATTTTTATCCTGCTTTTACATAATTTTCACTTGAATCAAAAAATGTAAGAAAAATGCTGTAACTAATCAAATAAAGACATATGTAAAGAATGACAACACATTTTTTTAAACCTTAGTTCATTCTACATGTATAAATTTTTAATGTGTCACCGCTAGGCAATCTTTCAGACATATGATGGATGTCCTTTTCTCGAAAAAGAGACGAATGAAATTAAAAAAGAAGAAAAGGAATCCGCGAGAAGACCAAAGGCCGTTCACAATTTAGCTCGCAAAGCTTTTTGCAAGTTCCGGCTATGTTCGAAATTGTGAGGAACATTCGTGAGAGACTCAGAGGTATAGAGTGTACGTGTGATACTCTTAACGTAAGGTAAAGAAAGGCACCATATTCTACCTAATTGTTCTCATAAAGGTATAATGCATTCCAAATTATTCTGTGTTAATCTTCGACAAACGGAATACATTTGTACAAAAAAACATCGATATAGATGATTATTACACTTTGGTGAGCAATCGTCACATTCTGTCCGAAATACGCTTTTATTTGGTACTTACAACATTCAAGTGTGAATTTTCTTTCAATTATTTTTTTTTCAGAATGCCATGTAAAGGTAAACTTATAGTCCATCACTGACTAGAAATTCGATTGTGATTTTCCTTTCCGTATCTTGAGTTTTCTAAATTATGGATAAAGGCTTTATTGTTTACAATCGATTTAATGATGATATATAGCACAAGAAAAGGAATAATGACTGACTTAACTGTACGAAAGTAATGATTAATACAATGATGCATCGTTGACCTACCAACCCAAGTTTCCGCATGACCGACTTCCGGTTTCTTGGATATGTCAGTAAAAGCCGCAGCCAGTCATTACAGTTGAATTTTCAAAATAAGTTTACAGCACATGATAAGAAATTGCACATGAACAATAATATGCATGCTTTTTAAAAGCATATATTCATTCACTGCAAGAGATAGACTTATTTTTTATTAAACCGCTTAGAAAGCTATAAATTGCTATAAAAGAAATAGATTATTCTTCATTAATCCGATAATTTTCTCACTCATCTTTAGCGTCTCAGCTAATCAGATATATAGTATATGATAGAGATGAGAGTATTCTTATACTAGATATATATTCATTTGTCTGAACCGTAATAAATATAAAAAGTTGTGTCGATTTGCTAGAACGAATACCGACTTTACGTTTGGTTAAGCGGCCATGAACAACGAAGCAAATAAGAGTGAGTCATTGAACAGTGTGTGTTGTTGTTGGTGTTGTTTAACGTCCCACTAAAAAATCTTTCATTTATATGGAGACGTCATCGTGTGTCGCTAAGGGCGACAAGGTTTTGCCTATGTTCGGCACTTATGGTCGTGGAGCAGAGAGGTTTCTTAAACCTGGGAAATGTTCTATTGATATGATCTACGTGATAAACTTCTATTTTAAAAACACTTCTGTGGAGAAGATATACATTATTAGATATACAAACTTGTAGGACGGTTTCTGAAACGGCGAAGTCGGTATTAAAGCGAAGGACACAACGTAGTGCAGCTTCATAAAATAAAAGTATTCCTCCACAGTAATACGAGTAGGTGTGATAGACGCAAATCGTATCCAGATTGTCGTCCCGGGAGAAATAGAAATTGATATTAAGATAAAAGGAATCTTTAACACTACATGAAGAGTTAGATAGACTTCTATGTAAATTTTAGAATAATTGTGACCGTAGCTAAGTAATCTGGCTCCATGCATAATTTCTTAATCATAGATAAACGCGCATTAGGATTATAGCTCGACAATTTACACCTAACATCCGCTCCATTATCTCAGAAGTAATCATGGATGTATTAATGGATTAAAAGGTCTCAATCAGGAACCTACACTTACATGTTGTTGTCCTGAACTGCAATTTAAGAAAGACATCATTACCCTCTTAACCAGTTTTTAAAACGTTTAATGTAAGAGGGAGACCGTAAAATGCTAACAAAAAAGATATCACGATGGTTAAATTAACAAATGAATCTAAGATATTGTTTAAAGGCCAGGTAGCCATCAATCTTTTTAATATTTCCCCTTTTCTCATTACTATCAAGCCAATAAAAAGAAGACAAATCAATATAGCACAAACAGATTATATCTGCTTTTTTTCTATCTGATATTTTGAAGTAATTGTTTTTTGTTTCACAGTTTATAAAATTCTAAATGAAAATCCTTCACTCATACCCAAGATGTCACTGCTTTTGGTCATTCGGGACCTTTTTCGTGCCTATAGCTACAGTAGAGGGGGCATCGGATGTATTTAGATAACGTGCATAGAGTACATTGTTGTGTAACAATAAGATGTAAACTTATCTAAAGAAAAAAAATATCAAAATGTGAAGATAAGAATATAATAATTCCTATTATTTACATAGATATAAGCCACAGGTCAACGTGTCAGACGTTCGCCTTTGAAAATCTCTTGCCTGAACAAGTTTGATCAATATTTTTGCCAATTCCACACTTTGTTTGCTATTTGTGCGTAATAAAGATGTCGTCCGTAAATTCTGGTAGTTTCTCCCCGACATCATATCAACCGAAAACCTGCAAATTATTCTGACTATTATATCCATCGGAGCTCGACAAGTTAATGTAAAAATAACGAGATTTTCCTTTTCTTTGTTAAGATAAAGATCACGAAACTTGTCAGAGAAAAAGCACGCTGTGGGACTTGTCATCACTAAAATGCACTTTAACAAAATAATAAATAACAAAATTTAATAAACTCAGATGAATATCCTAGTTATTACAGGCTGACAAAATTGATATTCGTCATTTTCTAGAGTTACATCTCTAAACGTACAAACGAGTTATATGATAATAAATGATCTTAGATGTAAACAGCAATAAATTTTAAACATGCTTAAAGTTAAATGTTTATTTTGGCAGTGCATTTGGGGATTCTAAAAGACGTGCAATTAAAATTACGCGAGCGGATTATAGTACGGAAGTAAACGTGAGGTTTCAGTATAAGTATCCCCAGTACCACTGCTGTCTCACATGCATTGTGCTGCGGTTAAATTATATCTCATATTATCGTCATTCTCAAGGAAATGATATCACTTCGAAAGAGGCAAGTAAACAATAAGTTTTCGGAAGAGACTTCATTTACACAAAGCTTTGATATAAAGTCACGTTAAGCTACTTTAGCCTTCAAGGATGCTATTGGCAATTTCTTCTTCAACGAATCTTTTAACAAATTAGCTCTCACTACAGCGACATTTGGAGTGTTCAATATGTCATCACGTACAGGTTGTTGAGAAATCTAAAGTATCCAAATGGCCTTTTATTTACACGATTTGGAAATAACAGCAAATATTGATAAAACCGTCTGTAAAGACAATAACTTCTGCGATTACTTATAATGTTTTGTAAGATGAAACGTTTCCCCGACAGTTCAGATAAATCATTGGTTTCATTTGATTGCGTGTTTACAGACGGTCTGTCAGACATTTATTTCATATCACACTTCGTATTCACTGATCCAGACAGAACAACAGCAATTTGATAATCTAAAAGAAAAACGGGAGAGAGAGAGAAAGACAGTATTAATATATGCCAATTTAAAAGGGAAGGAAGAGGGCTCGTAGGGTGGTACCATTATTTATTTGCACTATAATTCATTGTCCACAACAGAGTGCAAGCAACGTGCATTAGCACAAGGTTCATGCTTTTTCAAAGGCTTACCCCCTGAAAAAAACAATCAAATTTTAAAATTCATAACAGTAACATGATGTGTTTCCTTTCCTATTGTATATACGTAAAACTACTGCTTACGGCGAACTCGACCATATTGCACATGCTCTAAATCTCAGAAAGTCAGTGATTTTAGATTATGTCTTTTCTGTCTACATGTATTTGATTGGGAAAAAATCGCTGATGATGGAATTTGATTTTATTCAATAATCTAAAATGGACCCTAACCATAAAATTCATTCTTTTATTTGATAAATAATTCATATTCATACTGCAATCAATTACTAATTACGTTTTAATCGTACTTGGTTTTTAAAGAAACAAAGTTATTGAAGTTTTGCCATTTATATACATATACAGATTACGCCTAATTCCTGATAAATAAAGACTAATACTAATCAAGTCACAACCTTCTCTAGATGTTAGCTGTACAGTATCATCTTATATCTATATATTGAGATGAAGCTATAACATTAAGTGACAGAATGCGTTGAAGCATTTCAAGAAATCTAAAACCTCTGAAAGTTTCCTCGCAGTCAGAAATGCATTTTACACCTACACAACGGATTACTTGATTAGAGACGGATTTGCAGTTCTGGAAACAATATGGCTTCTTATTTTAATCTTGCCGCCCACCAGATCAAACTATAGATCAAAGTTTTACTTGTTTTTTGCAGTATTACTAAGCCGAGTTACGTAAAGTAGGTAAAAGACAAATCCGTTCAATGACCTTTAGGTGGTGGGTAGTCAATTATTTGTGAAGTCATTTTCTTCAAAGATATGTAAAATTCACGTTTTAATACGGGAGTTTTGAGATTGTAACTCTTTTGTTCTTGGAGGCGCGATTAGACGTTGCGTATCAAAGACGGTGAGACTGTTTTCCAAAGTAAGCAAATGATACATCAGTACCGCAACCATATAGCATTTATTTCGAGGTGTAAAAGAATTACACTCGATGTCTTTTTAGGTGTAGATGCCAAGATATTATTTTGATAACGTCTACATGAGGTATATTCTGATAACGATACTAATATACAGGTATGCGCGTTGTTTTCTAACGAGAATAGCCCCACCCACCTTCCTGTACATTTCACAAGCTAATCGCGTCTTCACTCTGAGGAGTTTTACAAAGGGATAGTATCTCTAAACCGCCGTATTGTGATTGACCAGCTCATGTGATCAGATTGTGTTGAGATTACTGTTACTCTGCCTTTCCAGATGCTTTTCCAATGGGTATAGGCAATTTGAAATATGTGTATAATCTGAGATCAAGTAGTAAAAGGCTAATTGAAGTTAAACCAAATTGTGAATGGATGAGTTAGAAATATTGAAGAAGCCTCTGATGTCTAAACCACGAGTCACATTGTTTAAGTAAAACTTTGTAATGTCACAACCCGTACTATATGTATAAGATATAACTCTGAACTATTCTCCTGTTGAGGTGATCGGCAACAGATGCACTAACTATGATGTTTCAGAGTCAGACATTGAAAACTCGGGCCCAACAGAAACTTTGGGTGTGCATATAAAGATAACAAGCGTCATTTCAGATAGGTATCTGAAGTTGAAAATATATTACAGTCATGAAAACAAATGTTTCTGTTAAGTGCACTAAATATAGGAAAACAAATCTTATTGTTCATACCATTTTTCTTTACCATTCAAAGAATCCTGCGGTAGAATATCACCTTGGATGTAAGAAGTGAGACAGTACGTACATGATTCGCAAAGGATAGGGATTATACGACAACTAAATAGTCCTTTCTTGTCAAATGTTGTTGTTGTCAGAAAGAAAGACAGTTCACGATTTTTAGTGATTACAAGTTTTTTAATTGTATACAGAATGCAAACTCACAAACTATAAAAGACGTTGATATGTTTTCTAAAGTTGATGACATAGTTTGTGTCTTTCCGGTGGCCCAGTATTATTCAAAACTTGACCTTAGATGGAGACATTGGCAGATCATCCAAACAGCTGTACAGAATATATATGAAGTAGCCTTTTCTGTTGTCTTTCTTGGCTATTGGCAGTGAACCACGGCGGAGCTGTGATCGGTCAATACCCCTGGGACAATCAAGCGACACATGGAGGAGTGTATGGGAGACATGCATTTAGAGGAATATCTTTTGTTTTTAGATCTTAAACACTTGAAGAGCATTTATATCGCTAGAAGGGAAACATTGTTGGAATCTTAAACGATCCAAATATGAACTTTTCAAATGATCAGTCACTACCTTGGTCATATGATCCTGACTTGTCAGCTACTGTATAAAACTGGCCTACCCCTCGCAGAAGGAGCTGCGGCTGTTTTTAGCTCTTTCAAGTCACTGCCCGATATTCCGCAAAGGATATTCACAGAATCTCCAGTCTCTGAATGAACTGCTCCAGGATACCAGGCACCTTAGACTAAAAAGATTTCCTAGGTAAGCTAAAAGCCTGAAATAACTACTTGGTGGAAGAATGAAATACATAAAACTGCTTACTCCCCCTAGGCATCTGGGAAAACTCTGATTTGTCCAAATGCCCGTGTTTGCCTTACCTTTTAAATGTCTTACTCATAGGAATTGTGAGATCGATCACTGTTCGTTATCTTACCCTTTCCAATGAATAAAAACACGGGAAACGTGGACTAGATCAAAGAACAAATAGATGATCCTATCTTACATAGGGTCATTGAGATCACGTAGACAGACTCCAATCTTAGGAGGGGGAATACCAGAGGTGAACCCACTGAGATATAGATGTTTCTCAGAAAATTCAAGCAGTTGCACCTGGAAAAAAGGTTATATATAGAACTGCTCTCCGTGAAGGGGAGATAATCCAAGAATTGTCTTGCCTAGTCATGTAAGATATATTTTATTGACAGGATTAATTATGAATTAGCCATTCTGGCAAAGAGAAAAGTTTGTGGTAATCAAAATAACTATTCCATTTCTCCAAGACGTAAACAACAAAGTAGAAGATGTGTGATCGGTTATTGTTGTTGTATTGTTGTTTAACGCCCCACTCAAGAATATTTTATGGATATGGAGACGTCACTTTATGCCGGTGAAGGACGACAAATTTTGCCTCTGCTCCGACCTTATGTTCGTAGAGCAAGGAGGGTTATTTTACGTGCCGAGAACCACTTTGACACGGGACCTCAATTTTTTCTGTCTCGTCCGAAAGACAGGGACGACCAACCGTAGCTTGTTGCTGCACGGATTCGAACCCCGGTACCTTCGATTCGAAGTCGAATACGCAAACCACTCCACCACGGCGGCCATGGTAGGTCAATAGACGGAAAACACAGCCATACCTTGAGCAGATTTATTGCAAATGAAAACTTTTAGATCGTATTTACGTATTGAGTTCCTCGGCTTAGTAGTTGTATCTAAATGGGGCTACGAACCTTTCCTTGCAATTACAGACTATTTCACTCGTTATACATGGCTTGAACCTGACGGGAAAAACTAGCCTTCATCACAGTTTAATCAGTTTATGAAACTTTTACACTCCATTACAGTTTCTTTGCAAAGTAAACACGATTAAAAATTTGATAATAGGATGTAACAGATCTGTGCAAGCTAGCAAAATATCGTAATGGATCTTTCAAGATATGCAACCAAACCTAAATCAAGATGCTATCAACTCTGGAGGAGTAAAATAATAGTGACTAGAAGTAATTTGTTGCTCCAGTAGAGTAGGGATACATCTAAATAGGAGATGCCACTAGGTATTCAACAAGGCAACTTAATGTTCGGGTAGCACCCTGGATTGTCTATCGATGCATTGTAAGGCATCGAAATCATCACAAAATAACGAAGAGAAAAATAAGGAAAACTATAAAAGGAAAGTGACAGATTCTCCGTGATAAGTTGGGGATCATGTTTAAGCTAGGAAGCGAGTGGGAACTTTATACTTGGTAACTCAATCCAAACGCCAGATGGCCAGTGAGTGAGGTAAAGCATGACGGTGGTACGGGGTCTTAACAGACCTTTCATAGGAACATACTGCTTCTCTTTTACACAAGTCCCTCAGGAGAAATAGATCGTGTTGTGCACGTATGTTCAACTCAGGAGAGCGAAGGCAGTTGATCTAAGAGAGATCATTAAACTCAAGATCACTCTAAATGAATGACCAAAACCTAGTTCTGAGGATTCTGACTGAGAGCTTAAAATAATTTATGTTAAGCCCCAAAAATGTAATAAATTATGTAGAAGCCTCAGAGGGCATGTCTTTATGCCTTTCGTACAGAATGTATCCCCATGTCATCTACTGTATGAACAAATATCACTAGCCTAGGTCTGGTATTGTATTTTTTCACTGTCGACAATCGGAATACTTTTCAGGTTTTTACAGAGCTGTCGCTCCTCGACATTTATATATAATATATATATATATTTATATATATATATGTATATATATATACATATATATGT
>JACSZP010014834.1:18041-31792 GCA_016161895.1 Pinna nobilis | reverse complement strand
AGTACACTTTAGTTGTCATTTTCTATTGATAATGATCAGGGTGATTTATCTTCTGGCCGCAAAATTCATTTTTGAAACATTAAGATAAAACAATCTATATCATAAGGAATTATGAAATCACAGTAAAAACAATATTCAAACAAAAATAAATTTCGTTATCTAAAGAAATAATTCGTGTGTTCTCAATATTTCTTATCACTCGTCGGTTAAAAAATAAGATTTACGACAATTATTTGTCAAGGTATATTCCTTTTAAAGAAATTGGCATGTATTTACCTTAATTGCTGCTAGTGCTGTCTATAGACTCGATGTTCGATGGACGCATGCTTTCATTAATATCATTCCAACTTCCCAATACTTAATGTCCGCGTGTATACTACAGCCCAGTGTAAGTGACTGGTTACCAATGCTGTATAGCGTATTTGTAATACAGCGCTGGAATAGTATCATCGGAAGGTTATCCTAGTAGCAAATAAATCGTGTAAGTGGATGTATTAGTGAAATGCATATACTTCAAAACTCTAAATATTACTTGTGCAAGTTGACTGACGTGTATGCATATTACCTCTTGGGGCATGTTCTTTTAATTACTCCCTTTGCGTGTAAATATTTAAAACACAATAGGACTTACCACGCTCTTTCCAATGCTTTCTGCCATCGAAGGATAATTAGACATTTTGGGGTTTGTTAAAAAGGTTTTGTTATCGTGTTCCCCTGTTTACAGAGGATGAGTGGGCACAATTCTGGTCATTACGTGGAGTAGACAAGAGCGATGACCGCAGTTATAGAATTTCTGGTTTTTATAACTGTGTTGTTATTAGGGTTATCTTGGAATCTTTTCTCGGTTTTTCTATTTTACAACTTTAAATAGTTCCCCTTTTAAATTTTCGTTTTGGTGTTTTATTTTCCATTTTGGCTTTTCCAAACTTTATCCTTTGAACTTCCTTCAGCCGGAGTTCCAAGGAGCCATAATGTGGGGGCGATCGGATTTTTCTGCCCCCCCCCCCCCGATTAGGCAATAAATACCAGAGTTTCTGTGCTAGAGTGAATGTCGGAATATTACAGATCCCTCACTGCTACATGACCTAATAACCGGATTATGTCAAGTTTTAAGAACTCAACAAGAAATCGAAAAAAGGGGAAAAAAAGAAAAGAAAGAAAGAAAAGGGAGAAAATGGTTACGAATGCATTGTATGGCTATTGATTTTTGTGTAATGGAATGTTCTGTTTAAACACCTAACTTTATTATTATTATTATTATTATTATTATTATTATTATTGTTGTTGTTGTTGTTTTTGTTGTTGCTTGTGTGTTTTTCTATTTTCAATAATTTCTTTTTTTCTGTATTGAACAGCACTGGCTATCAATCTAAGTCAGATAATGAGAATCAAACTTGCATTGTCATGTAATTAATTTGCTGTTGGAAATAAGAATCTGACGGAGTTGTTACTATTTTCCAGTGTGGGAATACGTTTTCCTCCTTGCTCTCATCCATTCACTTAAACTCCCTACAACGTTAATGAGATCACAATTAGCTGGTTAGATAAGTAAATGATATTCAGTTATTAAATGTCTAAATCCTACTGGACTAACTGACCGACCTTAACTTAAACTAAGCGATTCTGAAGTTTGCTTAATTACAATCAGCACTATAAATGATTGGTGCATTTAATTTTCCCAAAATCATTATCCTTACTCAGAAATTTATAAGATTTTCATTTTGATGGTATTTTACTTAGGTAGTGATAGGATTGAGCATGTATAATTGATGACTGTCTTATGCCATGTTCGACAATTGTTCAGTCATTAAACTAGCCTCCGGTTCTTGTACGTGGGTGAGACTATGTATAAAGACAACCAAGGTTTGGTAAGTAAAATATTGACTACATTCAGGTGATCGCTAATTAGAGTACAGGAACTTCACTATTTAAAGTATGATGTGTGTTTTGTTTTTGTTTTATATTCCACTTATGATTTTTTCACTTTTGCAGATATGTGAATGAATGTCTGTGGTGACTTCGAATTTTGTCTTATGCTCGGCGCTTAACTACCATTGAGAAATTATGGTTTTATTGTAGCCGTGTCACGTNNCGAGGTTTATTGAACAGGAGGTGACCACTAGGCTGACGCGGCATTAACCTGGAAATAGAGTTGCCACAAAACAGGAAAAGCAACAAATATAAAATAAGACACAACCAGTAATCATTTGTTCATAAGGCTTTATATAAATGTTAACAGAGGGAAAAATCAAGACTTCTGAAACTCTGAGTTGCCGGGGAGTCATACCCCCATTGATCGAACACACATGCAATGGGTTCACAGCCACGTCCAAAGGAAACAATGAAGGGAAATAATGACTATGGAAGTTGTGTAACTTCCTTCATAATCAACCTCAGATATGATATCGAAGGTGTTAATATCTCAGAGCAGTAATTCAGAAAACGAAGCCTCTAGGAGCAATTAGATAGTGCGGACAGTTGTCATTTCATCTACAAAAGATTGAAAATTGACAGATATCTACATTAGGTTAACAGATGTCAAATTTAGTCAATTATTTTTTCCTTTATTTATCTTAACTTTTAATCATTCTTCTATTTGTTTTTCGGTTTGCTTATTTTTGCAACTGAAGTTATTATAATCTTGAATAACGAATAAAGATATGTAAAAAAAATCTAAAAGGCATTTCTTTGAAGACAGTTTTGACATTGAATGAGGTACTTTAATGCACATTGGAATATGAATATGAAAATCGGTCCGATCCCTTTGGCAGTAAAGAGAAGCCCGACATTTATATGTACTTTCTTAGTACATCCAACCGCGTATATTTCTACTGATAAAAATAAATAAATTTGTTTACTGTTTGAGACAAACTTTTATCTTTTCTTCATTATCGCGGTTGTCAAAATCTTTATTTTTGAAGAAATGGACAAACTTTAAATCATCATATCAACTTGACGCTGATCAAATGCTGTCCTTATCAGTTGATCTTCCCATTCTTATAGAAAAGTGTGAAGCACAAACACGATGGCATCGGAACTCTCTATTGCTATAAGGTACATTTCACTTTTAGGTCATTACAAAGATTCTTATGTTTACTGCACAAGTAGGTTTTAAAATAATCTAATATACAAAATAACAACAAGTAACCCGTACATCCGGAATGTTTAATCCGTAATCGGTTTTATAAAACCACTGGTATATTTATAACAACTATAAATCGAATGTAATGAAGGTACATGTCCTTAGACTTCCTTTAGTTTTAAACACTTTTGTTTATTCTTCATTGCGTTTGGTAATCATTTTGTGCTGATCTCTTATATTGAGGGATAATCATAGGTTACGAACTTGATTTTTATTGTTTTGTGGAAATATAAAAGTCACCGATACCAAAGTATCAATTGCAAAAAGAGAAGCAGTAGGAATTATACAAATTTGGTGAATATTGGACAAACAGTGAGCTATGACAATCCAGAGGTGGGATCAGGTGCCATGGATATGTTACATTCTCCTCTGGAGATCCGATACGACTCCGCAGTAAATGCTCATTTTAATCTATGAGGTGATGGGTTCGAACCGTGGCGAACGTGGTTTGGTTGAAATAGTAAAACTGTAGGTTCTATGTAATACCAGGGCCCAGTTGTTCAACTATAGGTTAAATTTAACCGAGGTTTAAAATATAACCAAGCTTTGTAGAAATATTGTAACTGAGCCTCAAAACATATTTACTAAATTTAATAGATTGTCTGACCAAAGGTTTGATTCAACCTAGATAATTATTTTTTTAACCAACAAAGTTTATTTCTAGGCTGTATTTTAAACCTTGGTTATATTCAACCGAGGGTTAAAATTTAACCAGCTGGTGAACAACTGGGCCCAGGTGTCCAGGTTAAGGGATCATTTCCCACAAAGCCGAAAAAAGAAATATTGAATTATTTGTTGGTATTCGGTGATGTAACCATATGAGTGAAAGAAAAGATTCTTGAGTTGAATGATCAGCAAGAACATGACAACAAAAACAAGATTGTTTTGACTTGGATGAGCTTGGAACAGATAGCCATTTAAAATTGCCTTACTGCTATGATGTAATCAAAGAGTAAATGAAACTTGAATTCTAAGATGTAAGATAAATTATAAATCAATTCGTTAATTGACAACTCAAGTTCTAGAAAATACAATTAAGATCCGCCTGGAGTCAGCATACTTTTTCCTGTCTATTTCGGTCCTTTTCAGACATTACATTGCTTCAGATTGATTAGGTTGACAAGATCAGTTAGCAATAAGACAGTATGGTGTCTGACTTAAGTGGTGTGAGATGTAAATTTCATTCCTGGGTGCTGAATATTGCTTCAAGATTTTAACGCTTAAAGAAAAATTCACTTATAAAGAGACATCCCAGAATGCCCGTGAAAGGGTCTCAAATTTTAGATAATTTTTGGTACTAAGAACATATTTGCAGTGACGAATCGTAAATTTGCAAGTTTATGCTTTGTGTACGGCTCTCTGTGTAAGGAGAGATGTCTAGAATTACCTCTGAGGGTATATGTCCACTGAGTCTAACACTGTCACAGAATGTTATGCGCAATAATCGTGCACACATTGTCTTTTCGACACGTAGGCAAAATTGAAGCAGCTTTGAAAAAAATTTCTGATTTGGATCTAGGAAGTTCCTTTAAAAGAGCATTGGTAATGAATTTTTGATTCATTGGATTATGAGCCAATCAAATCATTGAACTTCGATAGTATGGAAGACCTTGTAAGTACTTTTGATTCGGCAACAGTTCCTGGGTTTTCCTTGATACCGCGGGTAAATGATTAAACCATTTCCCTTATACCAATAGAATAAAGGAAAACATCCATATGGTTACAAAAAGCATTTGTGGGGTACTAGTATCTCAAATGTTGATGGGACGTAAATCTACGTAAACTTCCCGCTGGAATGACGTAATCACATGACACCGTCTTCTACCGTCACCCCATAACAAATAGAATAATAGTCCTGAACAAAGGCAATCGGGTATCACGTGATACAGTAATGTTTCCCGTCTTAATTGAATGGTGCAAAAGCCTTGTGAGAGTTTACAGCAATATTTCTGGTAATGTAGTTTCCCCAAACTGTTAGTAGCAGTGATCGAAAAAATGACAAAACCGATGTTGTGGTTAAGATTGCAAATCCATATTTTACAATTTGCAGGCTTTTCTAAAAGGTGTCTAAAAGTCCATATGTTTTAATGTGATGTTCTGCTGTTATTCACATTCTACTTCTTTGTTTTCTTGAAATATTTTTGGTTTTTGTTTCAAGGAAAGTATATTAGGAAACAATGAAGAGAAAGCCTAATGAAGATGTATGAAACAACTGTGTGAAATGGATGACTTAAAAACCATTCTTCTAAAACACCAGACGTAACAGTTTTACAATAGACTCTGCTTTTAAATCAAGTACTTTTCTGGAGCTGTGATGAAGCGCCAAACTTCCTACCTGCCTTCATTCTGGAAGTGAAGTGAAATAAAATTTGACTTGTGGGTATTCATTTTTTAAAAATCATCTTTCAGAAGGAAAACTAATCAATACTATGCCCTCGAAATGAGCTCTCTGCTTTTCAGTATCTATCGTGTGATTTTATACATGATATAACGTCCGGGGACCGAATGAGCAGAAAAAAGTTTGATGACGGGTCCAAATAAGAGAGATAATCTCGAGTGTGATGTGTAACAAGAAAGCAGCAAGAACAACATCGTGACCTCGTAATTGAAAATATCGGGTAACATTTTGGCATGTCCTCCTATCTTTGACAAAAGGTTGACCATGACAATAATATTTGAACAGTACCAATATGCACATTTTATATGCGCATTGAGTGATCGTACCAACTCAAAGTTGACCAAAATTTGACTCTTGTCCCTGAGCTTGGAGTTTGACAACCATAATATAAACTTATTCTTTCTCTAATTACATTGTTGGCACACTGGTATCAGTGATATATAAGCAGGTCTTGTTAACATGGGAAAAGTGATGTGTTTGTCCTTGTATTTAAAACCTAAATGATATTTGGAATCCAACTAAAACGATAACAGTAGCAGCTCTTATTCCCGATGGAGTTTACGTAATTCCTTACGTGTGATTAAACACGACATTTTATTGGAATTGAAATTAACTAAGACTCGACATCGTCCGCGCCGCTGCTGTAAAGTTGTAAATGTTCTTAGAGAGTGTGAAATTAAAAGTGCGTGTCATCACACTGCTTTTTTACCAATTTAATTCAATTACCGGTTCTGTTTATTCAATGTAAACGTGATCTGTGGTGGCAATAATAACTTGTCCATAAAGGTCACTCAAACAAATCGAAAAATCAAGCCTTTATGGACGACTATCTCATATAGAGGTTTTTCCTTTGAAAGATTTCTTACTGTAATCCAAATCCTGTGTAGCCTTATTAATTTGGATACTTCCGATGCCAAGTAAAAAGTCCAGATAAATGAAGGGTCCAAATTACTACAGGTACATATTATATATAATGAACAGTACATATTGTATAGCATGACCAATGCAATTTGGAAATAACGTTCCCTGGTTTTGTCCAGAAGTGTAAGCATCCGGATTACTGGCGTCCTCCGAATTATTGAGACTCGACTGAAAAGAGGTATACTTTACAGACGAGTGTCTTTGATTCAGAATTGGCCTTTAATTAAAGATGATCTTAAAACAGAGGTGGCTTTTTAACCGGTTGACCTTTCAACAGAGATTGTCTTCACGGCAGGTTTTACCGGAAGTGGTATAAGAGAAGTTTATATTATTGCATGCTTGGGATTTTTTTTTAAAATTATCGAATTTTAACTAGAAGGTTAATTATCATGGTAGAACTCAATTATATCTATCCTCAACTAGCCACTAGCCTCCATGTAATGAATAAAACTCATTGAAAATAATGGTGATGCCATCTAATTCAAAACAAAAATATGGCGACGAAATAACATATTTTGAACAAAGCTTTGGATATATCATTGCTGAATCTTTGGGGAAAACGTTCAAATGTTTCCAGGAAAATGTTGTATTTTCTATAATAACTCTTCATCTTTACTATTTTCTTCTAAAACTACGTGAATGATGATAATTAGTGTCGCAGCCCTTTGGTACTTCTATAGCACGTCAAATCAGCTTTATGTTTCATTCATTATATTTTACGGTATGTCATTCCTATACATCAGCTCTTTCTATTATTTTCACATTGTTCATTTGGATTATTTTCTTGAAAAAGACAGCTCAGGTAAGGCAAGGTAATATTGTATGGTCTTCCATTATTCAGATATATATTTCCCCTTCTCTTTGCTGTTTGAAGCTTTGATTTGACATTTCATCAAAAATCAAGACATTTCACCAGTCCTTACAAGTTACACAGCCAGATTTAAAAAAGCAAAAAGGTCATTAGTACATGTGTACCTGCAAATTTCTCAGAGAGAGTAGGCGTATCGTAGCTTTGCGACAGCGTACTCGACATTACCACGAGTTCTATGGTCTACTCTTTCTGTTGTGGATGAGCTTAAAAATTAGATGTCCCTTTCGAGAAATATCTAAACATTTATGATTCTTACTACAAGAGAATAAAGTTCTCACTCATAAGGTTGAATCTTGTTTTGACCACTGAATGCCTATCAAGAATAATAAAATCTTACATGGGTGTGATGAGTGGACAGGGAAATCTCAACCCGAGTGGTAAGAATCTGTATTTCCAATGCGAGGGTTTCCCGAGGATTGCATTTTCATATTCTTACCACGCGGGTAAAGATTTCTTTTCCGCTCAACACATCCATGTTTGATTCTTTTTCTCCCACACTTGCATGACTAGAATGTAAGTACACACGGAACTTGGTATAACATTCAGCCATTAAACTCCTATATGTGACATCATAGTGCTTGCGAGCTGTCTTTCCCGAGGGAAATCTTTTCACGGGTAAATATTGTCTTTCACGGCCATGTGAAATAGTTGTCAGTTACTGACTCGGTTGAATATTCTTCTACATCAAAATGCTAATCACTCCATTGAGCCTAGAACTAAAGCCAAGCGCTTTGTCTTGGAGCATCAATAACTGTCGCATAGAGTTCTTTCAAACTGTTGCTTGTTTTTTAATGCCCCTCTTCCTCATCTCATACCCAAAAAGTCAGTGTCAAAGTACTTGATGCTTTGTGCCCGTCTTGACAATATAAAGGAAATAGTGAGATTGATTAATGAATAATTATTTGACTCATTTTGTATCATCCGGTTATTCTCAATAGCTTTAAAACGGTTTTGCTGTGCAAAGTGGGGAGAAGATGATTTTAAAGAAATGTTATGATTTGAAAGACGTTTGTGAAAAGGTATTTAATGATTCAAAGTTACATGTATTTGAATATTTACACCACACTACAAAGATCCAAGCATAATATTAAGGGATATATTTGATTGTTGACAACAATACAGTCGAGACTGTCTTATGTGACTCTCCAAGGGACTAATAAAAGATGGTCACATAAGACAGGGAGTCACTTAATACAGACCGATTATATAGTAAAAACTTGCGGTCGTCCAACTTCAGAATGGTCACATAAGACAGGGAGTCACTTAATACAGGGAGTCACTAAGACAGTCCCGACTGTACATTAATAACCATGTCACATATAATCATTACAAATGAGAGACGTCTTTTTAATGAGAAGTAAGAATAATCAAATCGATTTTCTGCTACATTTTCAAATGTCACTTGACTTAAGTACTGATCAGCCCACGTCAAATAAAGTTGAAGATCTCGCCATAAAAGACTTTTTTTTCTCAGTTGAAATTAAATTAGTAGTTAAATCCACATATATTTTTACCGTAGTCAATTCATGGTGCTATCTAGCCGATGTAGGCTTCAGGATTTGTGACCTTTTTTAAGAACTCTATTTCATGCAGTGAGGGATTTTGAGCTATAACATTTGATCAAGAATATTACTGCCGGATACAAAAAACCCAGCCTTAGATTCAACCGCTCGAAATAGTATGCACGAAAGGTGCCGAGTTGTGGAACTGCGCATCTAAATGGGGTTATATTAGGTCTGCGTGTAACACGCATCTCAATGGGGTTATATTAGGGCTGCATGTCACACGGTATTAAACAGAGCATGTTAAAGATCAAATTTAAATCATATAAAAAGTATACAAACTTGTCAGGGTGTTGGTCAGAATGTCAGACTAATCCGATTGAAACGACATCTTTAAAGTAATCAAATATTTGGTCCTTTGAGTACTTTACTCTAAGATCCGGTTGTTATTCTGAACCTCCTTCGAACAAGAAGGCTTTGAGTTCTAGAGTGGACACGTGGATTCGGAGCATAAGGGACAGGACGGGTGCTGCGCGTAGTACAGTAGGTGCTTCTGAACATTTGAACTCACGGCCAAATTTAATAGGCTATGTGTTACTCCATACCGGTTTTATGTGTTCTTGTGTTGATTACTGCTTGTAGTTTTGTCTTCTTTTGTTTTGGCCATGGGTTTCGACTTTTTTAGTCTTTAATGTCTTCAAAATCTAGGTTTTAATGGAAAAAGACATAAAAAGTTATATGAATGCTTGTGTCCAACATAATTGAAAATCGTACAAGTGTTCTAAATTTGACGAAATACGAAAGTCTTGCAGTTAATGAAACTTAAGGCATCATTCATAAAACACTTTAAATCTATTATAGAATTTCCGATTCAAGAAAATTGCGTTCTTGTAGAGTGATCATCGTTAATTTCCGATTCGATCAGTTTTTCAGTTTATAAAATTCAATACGGACTTCTTAATTATTCCAAAGTAATACTCCTTGGTTCCTCCCATAGTCTATGAAAAATCAAGTATATCCAATATTTCTTTCATTCATACTTTTATTTATTTATTTATTTATTTCATACCTTTATTGCCCTCAGCAAAACTACGTAAGTTGAGGTGCTCTGTCTATCTTTTACAATAACATGGTAACTTGTTAGAAGTTAACATCATTTCAAATTTAACAGGAAATCAATTTTAATGTTTCATGGTTCAGCATAATCGGGTTCTGTTGTATATTAAATCAACACTATATCGTTATAATCATAGTAAAAATGTAATGATAGAATTTGATGGGCAACAATGTATGAGTTTTTAAGTGATAGGTATAGGAAAGGGGAACTAGTGCATGGGAGTGAAGTTATTAGTAAGAGGAAGGAGGCATAGCTAGAAGAAACAGAGGCATATATACTAGTTGATTTAAACATCAAAAGTATTTCAAACAATCAATTAATGATTGAGCAACAAGTTAGAAACTTATACTAAGCTCTCTCCTTTACTAGTGTTGTGAATCACCTATAACATATTATACAATCATGTAAGTCTTTTAAACACTTCAATGTCTCTTGGTTGTTAGGGCCGTAGACTTTCCAACTGGATCATATGGACAATTCTTATTTTTGCATGATTAAAGGATTGTCTTCTATTTTTGTATTTTGAATTGTATATATATTTTCAAGTGTAAGAATTATCAGGTTCAATGCTTCATTGTACTAGATTGGATTCAACATCCCAAATATCATGTTCAATGAAGTGTATAACCAAACTTCTATTTCTAAAAGTAATTCTTTAGTTTTCGGACAGTTCCAGAATAAGTGAGTGTTTCTATGTCAGAGTCACAAAGGTCACAAAGGTCACATAGATTATTGTTTATTACATTTATTTTTTCAAGACATTGATTAGTAGCTAGAATAAAGTGATTAATTCTGTATTGCAACCATTGTATTCTAGTTTTTATAAAACATAGGATAGAGAGAAAATCTTTTTCCAATCATAATTATTTGTCCGAAATTCCTTTTCCCATTTCATTTGACCAGTTGTAGTTTTACATTTGATTTAATTTATTTTTAAAAACGGTTATAGATTGGTTTAATTCCTTTAATACATGACATGATTAAAATTAAGTTGAATGGTATCTCTGGTCCAATACTTAATTTACTTAAGACTTGTTTTGTATCAAAAAGTACTTTAAGTTTTTTATGTTATTTATTATTCCGTAAAAATCCAGGAAATTAGGTTTAAAACGATGTCTATTTTGGAATTGTTCTAATGAAAGTACTGTTATTATATTATTTTCTTGTTTAATAAGATCTTTTTCAGAATAAACTCTTTTTTATTTATTGTTTTTTTTTTTATTTATTGTTTAAAGGCCACTGGCTTGTTGACAATTTGGATAACATCTGAATATCACAGAGGATATTCTATAAGATCAATAAGGGTAAATTTATGACATTGGTGATTGAGCTCAATCAAGGATGCTTTTATTTATTATGCAAAGCCTACAGTCGGCATGGTGGTCTTGTAAGAAATTTCCTCATAAGTTTGGATGTTGATTATTTGACTAAACTTACTGGTGAGTGACGTCTACCAAATATGGCGTGATTCATCCCTCGCTTGTTTTATTTGAATTTGACTTTACTGGCAGCGGATGTGACCGGTCACCATGGAGACGTTTACTTCCCCGTGGCACCTGATCCCAATCATTAACTTTCATAAAGTCTATCTTTATATATTCTCACCGGTTTTGAATATTGTCTTTTGATTATTGATACTTTAGTGTCGATGTTTTGTTAACTTGCATTATCATTTGAGAAGAATAAACAATTTTAATAAGGAATACTGGGCCAAGTTGTCCCTTTCTTTCAGATGAGACGGTAAAGAACAGAAGCTTGGTGGCTAAGTAGGTGATGGAACGTTGAGGAACCCTCCCTTCTCCACCACCAAAAGTTCCGAGCATAGACAAATGTTACTGCTCTTCACCGGCACAGGGTGGCGTCTCAATATAAGTACTAGTGATTCTCTAGTTGAACGTTAAACAGCAAAACACCAAATAAGGAATACGAAACCGTACTAGACACTAAAAACACAGTACGATCCCGAATATACATGTTGATTTCTGCCGTCTGCGAGGTGACATTGTTTATTACAAATTATTAAGTCGCTGTCAACGTATTGTATAATGTGTCTATTTCGATCTATACAAAGGCGTGCTGTTCCCTTTTGTATGCAACATGAATCACGGGAAATAAAGCCCTGTTAAGGTTAATGTGCATGTTCTCTGCTTATATCATCTCGTCCGTCTGTAACCAAGCACAGTGCCAGATTCAATCAGCTTAACAAATATGACCATTCCATTTGGAAATCATCAGTTTTCACTTTTCCTAACACTTGGTATGTAGACAAATTGTTGATTACGAAGATATTACAGTGGATCATTTTTCACCATTATGAGATGTATTATATGTCTCTATAAAGGCTGACACCAATGGATAGCACTGGCTGATCTCAAAAGAATATACTACAATCTGAGAAACTGATAAAGTAATAAAATTGGAGCTCGTAAAAACACATCACAAAAAACCTCTCTCTCTCTCTCTCTCTCTCTCTCTCTCTCTCTCTCTCTCTTGACAATTTTGACTTGAGGTGTTTGTACAAAACTATAAATCATCATTTTACCATCTTTCTTCATCGTTTACAAACTTTATTTAAACGTTTTCTCGTATATTTCCATTGATATTCCGATATTGAATACTGACCGTTCTTGATAAATATCAAATATTGTAACTATAACTATGAAAGGAAGTAAAGAGTAAACTACACTTGAATATCAAAAGAGATTGAAAGATTACCCAATCGTGTGTATGTATTATGTTAATTCAGAAAAAGGAATGACTGAGAAATATATTCATCAAACTTGAGATCTTACGATGAAGTAATCAATGATTTCATTGTTATTACCTTTTTGTTTTGTTTTTTTTTTTTTTTTTTTTTTGTACCGGATTACATCTGAGGGATTTTTGATAATATTTACGAGGATTTAAGCGACAATTGTACTGATCCAAAACAGCCTCCCAATTCTCTAAAATAGAAATGGAAATTACTAAAATAATTCTGTTTTCAATAACATCTTGAAATTTGCAGTATAATGGCTTCTGTTAAAATTCTTTTAAGGAGGCAAATATTCATTACAATTAGTATCTCTCTTAGTTCAAAGACGGGTTTGCAATACTCAAACAATCCAACTTAGGTTTCCTTAAGTACAGTCATGAGATAAAAGTGTTACCGTGAAGATAAAATGTCATTAAGTGGTAGTGCGGTTAACAGGGTCTCTTTTATTGCTAAACTTCAATCCTATAAGTATTAGATAATTTGATACAGCTTGTATTCTAACAAGTCGGATAATCATATCGGAAATGCGCATGCTCTTTATTTAAACAAAAATACAAGATAGAGTCGTACGCTTTGTCAATTACTTAACATATTATACTTTGGAATATCTTATTTTCGATATTCATTTTCAAACTATTTGGTTCAACAAATGAAGAGGGCTTTAGGTGGAGAACAATATCTGTAATCTACAAGGCTTAACTTTAAGTTATAGTTTATAGAAAAGTTATAGGAAATTAATCTATGTCTGATCTGCCAGATCAAGGGAGACGTGTGCTTGTGTTTTCGTCTAACGTCTCATTCAAGCTTTATAAACTTATAATGAGACGTCATGAAGTGCTGGTAAAGAGGATCTTTGGCCTTTACTCAAACTGAGACTCATTTAACATTAAGAGATATCCCATGTACCTCTAGTGAAACGGAACCTCGGATTTACTGACACATCCGACGGATGACATCTAAACAGTGTCAGTATCCCTTCTTGGGAAAATTCCATAGCGTTAATGTTTTATGAGGAAATAATAATCCCTCAACATTTGAATATGAA
>JACSZP010014834.1:0-18000 GCA_016161895.1 Pinna nobilis | reverse complement strand
AATTTATTAGAAATTTAAATAAAGATTACTCGCAACTCTACGCGATTTTAATCATAATATCTACAGATCAATCACCTTGCAAAATCTAACATACAGTTGAGCTTCATTAACGCTAATAATCCGAATGCTTGACCTTCCGGACGGGATTTAATGGGAACAAAATTTTCAAATGTTATTGGCCATTTATGATATGTATGTTACAGAAATAATCCGGATGCTTGACCTTCCGGACGGGATTTAATGGGAACAAAATTTTCAAATGTTATTGGCCATTATGATATGTATGTTACAGAAATAATCCGGATGCTTGACCTTCCGGACGGGATTTAATGGGAACAAAATTTTCAAATGTTATTGGCCATTATGATATGTATGTTACAGAAATAATCCGGATGTTTGACCTTCCGGACGGGATTCAATGGAATTGGCTATTATGATATGTATGTTACAGAAATAACCCGGATGCTTCCTTAATCCGGACAGTTTGTTTGCGAACAAATGTGTGCGGATTAATGAGGCTCCACTGCATTGTTCAGATGTTAGTATTCTACACTATCAACCAAATCAGGTGATGATGAATTCGGCAAGCATACTGACAAATCATGCACTGAAATCTTGGCAAGATTAAGAATATCTTGTTATTGTAATGAAATATTCCAATAAACATGTACATGAAACGTCAAATTACCTTACTTAAAATCTTTGCTGTGAATAGATTATTTGGTCATTACAAACGTGGTGGTGGTTATTCAGGCAGGGTTATGCACTATTTTCTTTTTCTTTCAAAATAAATGACTCTCTCATACCGTTTAATGGTACATCGATATATCACCATGACTGATTAGAATAAAATGTTTTTATCTTCATTTTAGATTTTTGGTTATTTCAAACTCAAGATTTTCCAGTTGTTTTAGTTCAAGCTTGTAAATTTATTTCCTATAGTACATGCATATCGTTAATTAAATACGATCATTTAACAAGTGTTGATGATAATTTTCTATAGCATATGCAAACATTAGAATTATTGTTTATGTGTTGTTGTTTTTTAGTTCCAACCGAGATATTTCACATCAAGGGGACGTCCCCGATTGTAACTGAGGGATGTAAGATTTTTGGCCTGCCCCAGCATTATATAGGGTCAATTAGTATTTAAGGATCCTTATCGTGCCAATGCCTACTCCAACACGGAGCCTCGTAAGGTCAAATCCACATTCGCTTTGAATGCCGATGGTTTAGCGGAGGAACTGTTACTTATTATGGTAACGACATAGGAGTGCTGTTCCCTGGATTCGAACCTGACTTACTCTAACCCCTGGATCAATAAGATATTTAATATCTGTTAGAATTTCCGAAGCAGCTTATAATATTTATGAAAGCGCGCTGCAGACTAATTGATTTTTCCTTCTTCATCCGGAAACAAAGGAAATATTTACTTTCAAGCGCTTTAATGAAGTTTAGCTTTGTAACAGAACCATGTTCCACAAGCATTGTTGAGTTGGTCGAGTAACATATCATCATCAAAGACTGGAAGTACGTATGGTAATCTAGAAAACAACTGCAATGCTACATTGGAATGTACACTAGAATTTTTCATGTTTTGGTTTTAATTTTATCAAGTTCCGTTGCAGCGAAATAAGAACAATGCTTTTGCAGTTGCTTCGATTCCAATGTACATATGAATTTATAAACATTCAAAAAACTTATCTTTGATATCCAACAATTTCTACGTGTTATTAGCACTACTGAAATGAGATATCAATAACCCCTTGAATAAATACTTTGCATATTTATTTTAGGGGTTTTGATTACCAATCAAAGTGTTCTTGCTTAGTATGAGCAAAACAAGTCTTCTCATAGTTACCACGAGTCAATAGAAATAGGTCAAATGCAAAGTCAGACATGGTCAGTTACCTATCGCTCTGAGGTTTTATAGTACTTTTGTAGTTCCCATACCAATGCCTGCTGCAAAGGTTGCACAGAAAAGTCTAGAAACCAAAGTGTTCTGAAAAAAAGGTCAACAGCGACCAAAGTTAATCCTGATCAGTAACTCATCACTCTGGAGCTTCACAGCTAGTTTCATGTGAATGACTGCGATGAATGTAGAGAAAATAACGGAAACCCAAACTATCTCAGACGGACACAAAACCACTAATCCAAAATATTCCGGCTTCATAAATGGGAACTAGAACACTTGTTTTCTCTAAAGTTTTATAAAAAGTTAAAATGTGATGGTTTCCGAAAACTACATTACTAAATCCATGAGTTCCAATATAACGATTCATTACTTTTTTCTGTCGATCAATGACGAGACTTTGCCTTAAAATCACAGATACCTTTATGGTCACATGTATCTTATAGAGCTAAATGACAAATGAAAGCCAAAATAAAACCAAATAAGTTTCTTCTGAATCAAATTATATTTACCTTTCATCTTATTACTAAATAACTCGGTTCTCAACATATGACAACATGGTAAACACTCATCTCAAGATTTTTCGTTTTCATATCATTTTCAGATTAATCAGAAACAAAAGTGCAATGCCCGGCAGTATTCTGCTTTACCCCATTTCTTTCGTCTTAGAACTTAATAAAATGGTAAATGAACATACATTTCAAAATTTGACAGGTGGTATGTATAATTAAGTGTGATGAAGTAAGAATCGTTTGATGAGAGAAACCGCGAAATTGGCAAATACTAGAGTAATGATACTTCTATCGAAAACGGCTGAGAATAATTGAAACTTTCTTTGATAAATACGAAAGATATAACCTGATGTTTGTTTTTGTCTGGCGGAGATCAATGGTATCATCTGGATTGTAAAAAGTTTATCTATCTATCTATCTATCTATCTATCCTGTCTGTCTGTCTGTCTGTCTCAAATTTTAACCTTCTGCACTCAAAAGTAGTAAAGCGCTTCGAGAAATTCTTACTCTGCCATCCTTATTCAATGAATATTTTTGCATCGGGATTAAAGATAAACCTATTCATTCCGATGCTAATTACATGTTGCCTATGGTACATTAATGTAGTTATGGGGCTGGAAATGGTATAATTAAATTTACTATGACATTTATAAGATGAGCCAAATTATGATATCTATCTGACATAAACATTCAATAAAGTGACAAATTTCACTGTTCACATAAATTCTCAAATCAACATCTGTAAAGAGTTGCAATCTCATACAACAATCGAGGCGAAATCTTCAAAGCTAGGCTTTAACAAAGTACCTTTCGCCGACAGCATTTATTGTGTCATAAACTTCGAATTTTATATTTCTTTTATGTTAATTTTATGTCATTATAAGAGAACCGCACGGGGGTTTTGGTTGGATAATTAGGCATTTAAGATTCCACAAGTACCTGGGTAATTGTAAGCATGTTCTCGGATGTTTTTATGTGTGCACACTCTGTTGTTTTTAAGCATCGTCGTTATTAAGATAATTACCCATGTTTAGGCAACAGCCCATGGCTTGCATATCCTACGCTCACCTACATTTGTAATGGCATGCATGCAATCAATACGGCTTTTTTTTTTACTGTGGATAATTACAGGAAACCCCCAATGCTGTAATAAACATATCAATAGTATGCTAAGGCAGATTGTTAGCAGGGAAATTTCTGAATGTCAGAGTGTACAATATCATGTAAAATTGATTTATAAAGCTAGCCATTATATTATCTAAATACTGATTTGAACTTTTGCATAATGCTGTTAGAAAATGCCCCATGTGATTAGGACATAATAGAAGTTTGGTTTTTCTTTGGGGGGGGGGGGTGTAGCAGCATAAAGAGCTAGTCTGTTGTTTAACTTTTTACTCATTGATAGTTAATCTATGAGTATGGTACCGAATGTAGCTGAACGGTTTAAAATGTTGGTATAATCTAGATACTTAGGGAAACTGATTATAAAGGGAGAGCAAATATGCCAGCATACACTGTGACACGGAACCTGCTTCATTGTAGGGAGAGGAAACTTCAGCTATGTCATAGTTTAAAACTGCTAATCCTCCAGTCTCGGGGCAAGCAATCGGCTACATGACCATTGCCTCGCTTACGAGTATTGCTCTAACTCTTTAACAGCTCTGAAGAGACAATTCCAGTAATGTCCATGGAGATGATCTGCTGTGAACATTGCTGACTTATTTCCCTCATTAAAGGTTTCTTTTTCTTTCGCCCGATCTTTATTTTACGAGACAAAGAATACCGTCTAATCTAAATTAAGATGTTGTACATTGAAAAATGCAAATATGGTCATACATGACAAATTGTCTTTAAATCATGCAATTTACAAAAAAAAAAATAAGTTGGTTCACTCCAAGGTGATTCTGTCATTCATTTTGGTGCCTTTAAGGTTGGTTACGATTTCGATTTTGTTTTTCATCGCACCCCTATGGTTAAATTTGAAATCTTCTACTGCTATCCCCTATTGTGCCAAAAATGATGTTATAACGTGCAGTGCGCTTGAAGATTACTAATTTTATTAAAACATATAAATGCCAATATTTTAAAACTGATTAGTTTCATAATCTACATGTAATTGTATCACTTCTGATTTTCTGCCGTTTTACTTCTTTCTTTTGTAACACTTTACACGAAATTGCGATCATATTATTGCTGTGATTTAGTTGTCGAGGACTTGAAATCACTACACGACCAACAATTTATTGTTACACAAAGGAAATAATCCGTATAAGTAGGTAATGTTCAGGAATTATTGTCCGTCTTTATTTACATAAATCGTTTCCCAATTACAACGGATTCTTCCGAGAAAAAGATGACCAAGAAATCGATGTGTACCTACATTCCTTAAGGAGAGATGCCATGAAGCTGTAGGAAAAGCTGTGTGTATTATTTCCTGTTCGGTAATCACATTACAGTCCCGTCGGCGAAGTTGTAAAAGTTGGATGATTACAGCGCTAGAGAAAAACAAAAACAAAATTTATTCATGATCTCTCTAACATTTCGTCAACAGCATGCAAATTTATGTTGACGTCACAATTTCTAAGATTTCCGGAGGACGTGTTGTTACATTACTGGCCACAGAGCAATTCTCGTCATGCACAAATTGTCACCGTATAATTTTATTTTACACGATATCTTATGGTTTCGCTTAGAAATATATTTGCTTCATATCGCAAAGAAATTCATAAAAGTATAAAAGTGTTTCCAAGTTCAACGTTTATTTATATCAGTTGGCGACAATGTGGCACTGTAATTTGAGAGGGTCTTTTTGCGATAATTTTTTTTTTGCGTAACTACACCGGAGTATTTATTCTCGAAGATAACGTTCTCGCGTAAATATGTTAACCTGACATTACCAAGCAATTCACGCAATAAACTATTTTAAGATGATAATAAAGAATCGCAAATAATTGCGTAACTACTGATTCGCCAAAATAATGCGAATATTTCTGGATTTACAGTATTCTAGATGAGAGTTGATCGGGGGTCAGTTATATTTAACATTATTTCAGTAACATTATAGTGGCATCAATTGAATCAGTCCCAGGCCGTTTTGAACTATGCCCAGGACTTTAACCCATGCAGTGAGGAATTCAATTCATGGCTTTGATAATGCAGGAAAATAAGTCGTGTCGCTGATGAGATATGAAACGGTAAATTGTATCTAAACCGATGAACAGAAAGATCGACAGTGTCGCTGATTAGACTCGAAACGGTTACAAGAAAAAACAGCCGTGTCGTCGCTGACCTAATGAAAAGGCGACACTTTTTGTTATCATATTTTCCGTCAACTACTTCTGCATACATATTTGTATGATGTATAATCTGAAATGACATATCTTCTACTGAAGAACAAATTAAACGAAAGACGTTGAACTGAATACAAAAACATTATTTCTATAACTTTTAAGATATATCAAACGAATCTTAATTGATTTACAGTCCTTATCCATGTAGTACAATTAACTGATGTCTCAAAGAACTGTCTAGCGACATAAAGAAAACAACAGATAATGGAACATAAAGGAAAATATCATATTAATTTCAATAAATCGAACTAAAAAATATGAACTAGAAATTGCATTGCATGTCAAGACTAGGAACGACAATATATAACGAATGTGGTGGACCCTCGTTATATAAAACAATATATGTTCTTTAGATCATTCTTTAGAGACATGGAATAGGAGGACTTGTTGAAGATTAAGTATATAAAACCGCACATTATAAGAGTAACCGACAGACACATCCATTCGTTCGGACCAAATTTAAAGTACATGACCCACAAATGCTGAGAAGTAAAGGAGTAGAAGTTAACAGCATATGGACATATGAGTGGTAAGCGATTTACTACACCTATGGCGACCATCCATTTGAGTGCTTACATGAAATCCCATGATTGAATCCTATCATTCAAGAACCTCTTATAATCGCATAATTATTATCTTCAAACAATTACGTTCACGAAAGATTGGCGGTTTTCCCTTAGAAAACCTCGTGTTTGTAATAGGAGAGGGCGAGACAATTACCATCATATGAAATTGAAAACATCTACATCCAGACTTAATTGTCTTCTACTTAACACGTTTTCTTGCTCTGAGAATATCAGACAAAAAGACCACAAAAAATGCTAGGAATCTATCAAAGGGTATGTGCTTTAATATTGTATTATGGAATATTTTCTTCTTTGAAAAACTGACAAGTTAACTTGAAGTAATAAATTTCTCAGCATACATGTTCCCAAGCTTTTGAGCAATACTTAACCTTGTCGACAGTCCTACTACCTCTACAGAATTTGATCCGCCATGAACGGTCTGTTGTAGCATCTGTTGAAAATGTGTTCACTTTTGGAGTATTGTTTCAATAGTGAAAATAAATTGTATTAATACGGCTACTTTTGACATAATATAATCCCTATTGAAATATTACTGCAGTAATGAACGTAATATGCGATGTCGCTTTTACCAAAATCAAAGGATAGCTAATAACTAAATATGGCAGTTAGAAATTAAGTTTCGAGAAACAAAACCGATCATTACTCCGGACATTCTGAAAAAAATCTTATGTACAACGCCATTGGACAGAGTCTTTTTCTTGCTCTTCTTCTTTTCTTTTTATCGAGTTTGATTTTCACATAGTTGATAATCTTATATCATTTAGACAAATAGAAATTTTAATAGCAACTAATGTTCATTTTATCAAGTTTTCTTTTTCACAAAGTTGATATATTATATAGACAATTACAGATTTTGATAGCAACTTAAGGTATTAATTTCTGTTTATTTGATCGCCTTAATTGTATTTTCGGACCCTGGGCGCGCCAGTTCCACGGCTTGCACTCCAACACGAAGCCACGCCCACTCACAGTTTACTTACGTATATATTTTGTTGAACTATTGAAGGACCATATCCTTGAAGTAAACCCGAAGAATAACAATGAATTACAGAGGACATTACGTCAATGACATTTAATTACTCCATTTTAAGTACTAATAAATAACCGGATCATTTACTACAATGTTCACTGGAGTTGTGATAACTGAACTTGTTCTTCCAGCAGGATTGTTAGTTTTAATAAAGGCACAAAACGACTTTATAGTTTTCGGTGATATGATTATACCAATAATGATGCAAATCAAGTAATACGGCATAGCAGAGGCTTCTGTTTTAATCATGGCTGTAGGGCAATGATCTTATCGCGTCCAATAACCGGCATCCAAAAACAAACGACTTCTATGATAACATTGAATACAGTTATCGTCTAAGCTGGCACGTTTCATTTTCAGCTTTTTATCTCATTTATGGCATTTTGAAAATAATTGTCCTTTATGTGATGTTTGAACCTTTTTGATGTCCATTAAGAGGGCCGTAAGATATAATAAGTGTTGATCACAGATTTTGTTATTTCTCTGACGTCAGCAGCTTTCTAATTATATTCAGAAGGAATTCCCGAAGCGGGAAATAAAAGTACAATGATATATGCCGAGATACATGATGATGTCTCTGAGAAAACTCTTCCACCTACACTCGGGAACCGTGAACATTAAAACCATAATGGTACTAGTTTTATCTATATACATATGTCTTATTTGTTTTTCTGATATTTAACATCCCAGTAAAGCCTGACAATTAAAACCATAACGGTCCTAGTTTTATCTATATACAAGTATGCTATTTGTTTTTCTGATGTTTAATATGCCAGTAAAGACTATTACATTGATATGAAGACGTCAGGGAATAAAAGGGTTGTTATTATCGGAATTTAGAGTCATTGAGCTCGAAGTGAATATAAAGAGTCTAAGTTTATCCTTAAAGATAGAAGACATGGGATTGAGTTCCTGTGGATGTGGATAGCTGTTCTGGTCCTTTGGATGAAAAGGTAAAAACGACAATGTCCAGTGTCACAGAAAGGTTTATTAACGAAAAAACGTTTCTTTACTTCTCCGTGAATCTAAAGGTCCAAGCATTGGTCACAGATTTTCAGTGAGTTTCTGTCAGTATTAATCTTTGTATAAATTATTTAATTGTGTACTTGTTAAACGGATAGACCCAATCCCACAAGAAAAATATTAACGATATATCGTTGTTTATATCTATCATAACAAGACTTTATCATGAATTAAGGAAACTGTAGTAGTTAACATGAACGTTATTTCAGATACTGAAATATTCTTCGGAAATTAAAACCTCGGAATGCTTAAGATTTGTTTATCAATTAGACCTAAGTGATACCAAGAATATCTCTTCTTGTCCTGTAACTGCTTCAACGAAGTCGTACAATTACAGGAAAGTCCATAAAAGCCACTAGAAACAGGAAGTAATTAGTGATGACCACTACTTATAAGAGTTGTTCTAGTGTAGGGTTGGTTAATCCCAGTCGTATTACTGGTTTTCTGTTGACGATATTTTGTTAACAATTTGTAATTGAATCTTTTTATGAATGATCTATAACGAAGAATCACATCAAGATTTCAGACAATATGTTTTTCCTGGTTCTTTTTACGTGTAGCGAGACTTCTACAGATCACTGGGATTGAACTGATATGTTTGAAAGTTTTAAGCTGATTTGTAAATATTAACATGTAGGTGTATGTGCATATATAACTATAAAAACACATTTCAAAAGCGTTGCAGGCCTAATGAATTTTGATAATATTACATATATCTAGAGCTCACGGCGGGTGTGACCTAGGCACCTAGACTCCTCCTAGGCACCTGATCCCAGCTCCTTATTTTGCATTTCCTGTAGGAGTTATGCGATTCGTTACCTTTACCTTTTTATTTGAAGCATAATGATACAGTCATTTGATTTTAGTGTCGTTGTGTTTCTGTGGTTAAGTGTTCGTCTTCAACTCATCAAGTCATCAGTTCAATTCCTGCCGGAGGCGGTTGGCTTTTCCCTGTCCTTTAGATGAAACAGTAATAAATTTACACAATATGTGCTGATACGTTAATGATCATCCACGATAAGAATTGTATTTGTTCTCAACTGATCATATTCATTTGTACTTGAATTTTCGATTGTCTATTGGTACGTCATTTTTATATTTTACACTCTTTATTTTATTATAATGGTCCTAAATCCAGTACAAAGGCCAAAATTTGAAGCTCTTCATCGGTATTGGGTAAGGTTTACATATAAGCCAAAGATTCTCTCGATGGATCGTGACGTGAGCTTAAATCATCATCAATCAACAACTACTACCTGTTACTGGTCTCACCTCTGGGTACGTCTTTTTCCAGTATTAAACTAATTTGCATTGTATATTGTCTGCTGATTTGTCTCGCGTTTGACACCTCAGTACATGTGATTTTCATATTACTGATATGTATTGAAACATAATGCAATAATTCATCAAGAGTTGAATTACACCGTACTCCGCTTTGTAGAAAAATATTCAAAGATTGTAATATACTCTCTAAATGAAAACATAAACCCAAACGATAATTTGCGAGACAAAATAAGTTTGGTTTTTTTAGTGCATATGCTATTAGTTATACCAAAGGACAACGAACCTCATATCTAAACATTTTCGACTTAAATCCAACATTTTCTATTAAGCGTTACAAATATTCTCATTTAAAGTCAAGGGTCTTGCTTATTTCAGAAAAATGAAAGATGAAAATGTAGAAGTATTGTTTGTTTTTATATTTACATGTGATTACGCCGGCACCAGTATATTTAGAGTAAACTGCAGTTTCAGATAGTCTATCGTGCCGATACATTGTAGTTTACAAGAAGATACTTTTCCATACTAACTTTTAAATATTAGGGAATTAAGACTGAGGACAAGACACCTTTTGTCCTTACAGGGAGGATCTTTCAGGTCTTCAGGTACCATTCATGTGGTATTGTAGCTTGAGTTTTAGTGTCTCATGCAAAGAAGATAATACAGCTTAGTTTCGCACCCAACATGTACTGCTACAATACAATCATTCTATCACATAGTTGTGACCTAATCTCTAACATAAATTCCTGACTTGATGCCGTTTATATCAAGCAGTTGACCTTGAAACACCTTCGTGTAGCACGTACCAGGTGGGGCCAACTTTATAAAAAAGGTTATCGTTTTCCAACACTGTAGGGTGAAACACACACGATAAATAGCAACATAGATTTTGTAACTCTCTCTCTCTCTCTCTCTCTCTCTCTCTCTCTCTCTCTCTCTCTCTGCCGTGAAGAATGTATTCATATCTTCCAGTCATCCTTTATTTATGAATGTATATTTTAAATGTCATAATGGTTGGTTGCAGCGACTGTGTGCTGATAAAAGACAAATTTAATTCTGAAAAGTACGATAAGTGGAAATACTAGAAGGCTCTAACAGGTTGGTCGGAAGGCATGAAATTGTCACTGGATAATTGAAGAGATAGCCACGCCTCATTAGCTAATCTGCTGATATTTAGTGTCAATAGATACCATGCATTCTATGTGATTAATGCACAAAGCGAGAGACTAGAAATTAAATGGATGATATGTGTAATTGTAGTGTATGAAGAAGATAGGATTGAAAATGTCAATGAAATCAAGTTGTACATCAGCCGTGTGCGTCATTGGAATGTGCAATTGCATCAAGATACATACAGAATTATTTTAGTTTCGATTGATGATTAAGTTTAACAGTTCGATATCAACGAAATCATTGTTTTGCTTCTTTGCGTCTTTTGACAATTAAAGTTGACTTTATTGGTTGGTTGTATTGTTATTTAACGTCTGACTCAATGATCTTTCACTTAAATGGAGACGTCAGCAATGTTTGCCTTTGCTCAGCACTATTTGCTGTTGAGTACTCTCTAACGTTAAAAGATATGCTGTGACACGGGACTCCGGCTTTAACTGTCTCATCTGAAGGACAAGGAAGACAAAGGACAGTCCCCCCCTTCCCGGCCAAGACTCGAACGCAGTACATTAGGGTCTGAAGCACTCTACCTGACATGGCACACTGAACAAGAACAATACGAGCTTTTCTTGAGAACGACTTCTGCTGTTCATCTTACAAGTACAAGTAGGAAGTTACAATTACTCCATAAGCAGTGAATACCGTTTGCTTGTCAGATTAAGAACGTATGAAATATTCAGCTGAGATTGACCGAGCTCATAGGGTTTCCATGGAACATTTGTGACGAATATGGCATGCCAAAAAGAGGGGGCGACTCCTTCCGAACACCTGGTCCCATTCCATTAGGATTTTGCAATTGTTTTCTACGTTGAGACCGTTTTAGATCCTAGCTTACCTTATTTGTTTGGACTTTCATAATAGTTTATCCCTTGAAACATCTCCATTTTATTTTTAGCAGTTTCATATAAACCATTCCGTTCATAAATAATAAGAGATGTTATTATTATTTCTCTTAACTTCTCATACAATCATAAATTACAAAACTTTAGTGGAAACTACCGGCACTTAAAGTTCATCGGTACATTACAAAATTAAGCTATGTTGTGTATCGTCCACGTAAATTGTACTTTTCGTTCTCTTTTTTGTCTGTTATTTGTTTTTAATCAAAACCAATACAAACCATCTACCTGTATCAGAAAAATCACTGGCGCTCAAGGCTAATTTGTTCCTCTTTTATCAGATATCAGTATATCATTTTCGGTAATGATTCCCCAGTGATGTCAATTCCGTTAAAATTATATTATCTTTTCATCACATTAAGGTGGTTTTACTTGATTTGCCTTCAACATCTGTAACTTCTCTTTATTGATTCCTGTTGATGTTTGTTTCGCCCGGGTGATGATCGATGACACTTGTTACTTACTTTATTTGTGTTTTATTTATGTTCTTCGTCACTTTCACGTCACATCTATTATTAAACGTCACGCCTACGAATATTTGACTCATATGGGCCAATACCCAACATTAACGGCCAATGAGCTATGAAAATGCTTTAAAAATTACAGTTCTGTCACAAGCCAATGGCCTCTGTCGTGGTTCGAACTTACTTCTCCACGGTATAAAAACGCAGAGTCACGGCGGCTTGCTGCAGTCTATGTAATGGCGTTCTAAAATTAAGACTATACTCGCTAGAAAAAGTTGACCCATGCTACGGACTATCCAACCCAGTGGTAAATTTTGAGCGTACAATGCCAATCTTTTATTCTTCTGACTTCGAAAATTAAACCATCAAGTCTTCTGATGAACAATCTAAGGCCGGCTTCATTTACTTCGATTTGTGAGGCAAACGATGCGTCTTATATTATCAAATGATTAAACTATTTTGTGAAATATCGAGAAACGCCAAATACCTTCCACCCGAAACTCCTCTATTTTGTATGCTTTTGTTTACCTGTATATGGGCATTCCGTTTATCTCAAACATATTTGGATGTCATTATTTGATTCCACCTACGACATCTTTGGTCAGTTGATCTAGCCATTACGATGCAACTATGTTGAATTTATTGGCTAAGGTATTCGAAATTTTAATTAGACAACTTTTGTTCAATTCATGTAGCCCTGTACATAAATGGAGAACTTCTTACGAAAAGTAACAAGGAAAAGGGTAAGAAACAACTTACATCATAAAAAGGTATAAAGAAAAGGAGACCATCTTATTTAAGTGTATCTATTTCCATGGTCTGTACGACGTCTACTTGAGCCAGATATGCAAGATAGAGAAACATTAGACTGAAAGTTGATTTTAGATGCATTAAGGATGGTCATGGTTTTGTTGTCGATACCTCATCTGATAGCTCGAGGTTTAAAGGCTCGACTTCCAGCTGCTGATTCTTTTTAAGTACATTGTATTTACTATCAATGTAGTTAAATTCGCGGAAAAGTGAACCAGAAGATGTCCGCATCCCAAACTCCTAACGGATTCAAAATATCAAGCACAGCATACGATGAAAGTTTAAGCCTTTCACTCACATTTTGTTACATCTCACCATTCTACAAGTAAATAATCTGGAGTTGGCCTATAAAGAGTACAGAAAAACCCTGGAAAAGCTACTTTACATAAGACCTTTATTCTATATGTGAAATGTCACCAACACATCGATTCTTAGAACTTAGATTTGTGCCAAGATGGAATCAGTTATTTATTCATTCTTTCATAGCTCTGAGGGAAATCTATATTTTCTTTATTCCATTTGAACGCTTTTGGTAAATAAATCAAGAGACCGGAAAAGCTATAACATCTCATTTCCGGTACATTTCTTATCAATGCCCCGAAAGCAAGTTGAAATTTTAAGTCACTTTCAAGAGAGTTGTTGAGTTATCTGTACATCTCTTGTGAAACATTATCTGTACATCTCTAGTGAAACAATAGATCAATAAGAATTTTTTTTCATACAACAGAATTATGTGAACCTGGAAGATTTACTATGACAGATATATTTGTCATTAGCAGAAGCAATTGACACGTGTTGACAATCCCATTCCTCGGTTGATGAGAAAATGTTACTATAACGTTATCAAAGATAGACTAATAAAAATATTGGTGACCATTACTCACTATTACTTATCGTGTTGTGTATGTTTGTAACTAGGACGTGGTCAAATTGTCTCCTCACTGGGCTAGTATGTAGTTGGAATGGCAATGATTATAAACTCTGCGTATTTTACTTTGTTGTCGAATTTTAAGTTCAAAAATGCTAGTGTTGTCTAATTACCCACTGAAGAATCTTTTTCTTATGGACTTAATGTTATTGAAGGATTAAATAGGTCCATGGTCGGCACTTTGGTCATTATATAAAGATGGATCTTCACTTCTTATGACATCTAAAGCCGTGGTGTTTACGTCTTAAACGTTTACGTCGTAAAGCTGTCTCGTCTGTAGGGCAGGAAAAGCTACATTTTTCTAGACACCAATCATGGTTCGAACCCTCGATCATGGTCTACAATGAAAATTGGGGTAATTTAGCAAAACACGATAATTGTTTTTATTATTAGGAATTATACACATGTCAGTGATACTCTTGATGTAAATATTTTCAGATATTGCCGAAGAAAGGTGACCCAAGTTGATACGAACCACTTGCTTATAAGAAAATGATCTTAAACAGTCAATGCAATTCAAGACATCACTGGTCAATCATGCATGATTAATTATTACAAGAGTAACACAAATGACCATCTAGATGGAAATGTGTCTTAATAGTTAACGCACCGTCTATAAGCAGCTGACCTACTTCGTAAATTTCTCATCAATTTTTGTACAGAAATGTCATTTGCGGCGTTTCCCGGAATGTAATTTATATCTAGAAAAAGAAATCCGAATCGACTACCAACAGACATCCGTAACCTTTTTTAACATTTACATTCAATTAATTGCGAGAATACGGATCAGCTCTGCGTTTATTGGAAACGGAAGAAATAGAGGACGAATTCAAAATGGTAATATCCTGTAGGAGAAGATGTTAAATGTTGCAATAGTTTCCATGATAACTGCTGGAGTATGTCGAGATATGCGTCCAATCAGAGTAGTAATGTCGTATTGTCTCCGGGATATGGAATTGCAAATGAATGACCGCCGATTTGTAAATGTAATGCAATGAAAGACCTACTGGTACGCCAAGCATTGCATGGTTTGTAGTCTTTTAAATCTGGACTGTCTAAACAGCTGCATCCCAGAGTAGTAAATAAACAAGTCATCCAGACTTTGTTCTATCCTTTAACGTCGCACTCAAGAATGTTTTACACACAGAGAGATGTCGCCGAATACTTGTAAATTGCTTCAATCTTTAAGATGCACTCAAAACTTGTCTGATGAAAAGTGTAGGTTTTATGAACGGGCACCTGTTGTAAAACGAGACCCATGTTCCACTTCTACCTAAGCGAAGGTCAAGATATACAAACACACTCTACCACAGATACATGAAATCTATCAATCTTCTTCGGAGTCAAAACTTATTTTCTAATTGTCGAATTTTAAGAAAAAAAAGTTATGGATTTTGCTGTTGAAGCGCCATTTTCAACAAAAATGTAGTCATATCGTGGTCAGTCTGACGCAGTCTGTTTCATATTTCACAACATGCGGTTTGATGAAGATAATCCTTGCTGAGTTAGTAAATTAGAAGGACCTACTAACCTACTTATCGATGGGTTTTTTAGGTTGACGGTTTAATAAAGCATCACCGAATAGCTTACTTTTAAATGCAAATATTATAGATTGCAATTATAACTCAACAAGGCCTCATTACATACTTTTCAACAGTAATACACTCATCTGAATGTATTTAAATACTAATAAGACTTAGAACACATCAACAGAACCAGTAGCATGTAAATGGTCAGGAAACTCAAGTGTCGGGCAACAAGGTTTCTCAAAGCTTTTGATGTTTTGTATATATTACAGAATTTCTATTCTAATTTCAGTTTTGTGAAAGAAACAGCTTCTTTAATAGAAAACACTGTAATTATTGTTAAAGGTCCGAATGTAGAATATTTCACTTGTATTGATATGTCACTCAGTTCTAGTGAATGGCTTACATTAATGGTTTTTTTCTAGGCATTCAAGGCTATCGAGCTGTGAGGAAACTTGTTCATACTGACACCTCCAATCACTGAGGACCTTGAATTTAATTGCAACGGATGTTGAGAACGTTATTAGTCTAAACATATCACGTTTCTTAGGACATAGGTTTTTTTGTGCATCCTTCGGTACTTTACTTTTTTGTATTTCTATAAAACAGATAAAAAATAAATGAATATCAGATATGCATCACGAAAGAATAAATATATTACTCAGCTTATTGAAAGAAAATACTAGTTTGATCTTTAATTACACTCAGGTACAGTACCTGACTTAAATAAACGCACTGTTCGCGTTTTTCTGTTCGTCGTCGGCCCATGCACAAAACATACATGTCGGCAAGTTGAGGATCTTTCTCATCTCAATGTTCATAAGAGCCGAGGATAGGCTCAAATTTGAGGTCCCTTGTCTAATGCCGGTGACATCTTCATATGAAGGAAAGGTTGGACCTATAAACCGACGACAACAAATAAATGAACATTTTTCGTTGGCCTGAAGTTTCATTATGATATTTTCAGAACCCGTAAAGGCGTTATCACAGCTGGGAAACCAAAATAACGTAAATGACTTCTTTCAGTTTGATGGAACTTAGAAATGGATGTCACTCAATATTGAAATTGTTATACAGAATGTCATTTTGCATAAATCATCCCGTAGTTTGTTTTTCTTTGGGGAAATTGATGTGCATCAACAAACACACCTATGATTAGAAATGATTAGTTGAAATGAAACCATAACTGATGTCAATGTTGCAGCGTAGTTAACTCATTAACATACTGGATATCAATATTTATTTGCGAGGTTTTTATTTTCGCTCATTTACACAAAATCGCTTACTCGCGAAAATAACATTCTCACTTTAAATACTTACCTTACAATAATATACAACTCATAACATAAACTGTTTACTTTAACATGCACACACGAGAAAACAAAGCATCGCGAATAACATTATAACCACCATTTCGCAAAATCAAAATAACGCCAATTTCGTGGATTATAGTATGTATGTGAAATAGATTGTGAACAATTGAAATAAAAATAATAATGAAAATGATAACAAAATAAAATGATAAATGATATCGATAATATCGATAATGATGAAATCGTACAATTAATAGTGACGGTAGTTATGATAATAGACCTTTATTTATCACAGTAAAGATAATATTGAATATAATATATATATAATGATATTTTGTAGTATTTTTCATGTGTTTCTATCAGGCATATAAAGCTTCTATATTATTTTTCTTGAATTCGACGTATTTTAGTTCTCATAAGATTATATAAATTGATTAACGAAGATTACATAACGGAGAAGAGACTTAATTCCTTATTAATTACAACAGAAAAAACCACTTCTATGATACCCATAATGATTAAATAAGAACGATTTTTAGTATAACACTAGCTACAAATATTTCCTTCGATTTGTTTCAATTTAATTATTTTCTCGATAAAAAAATTAGCATTATCGGCTTCGAGCTAGTAGTTGAAAGATTATAAAATCCAAGGTGCAATACCGAAACACATGGCTACGGAGACGCAACAACCACCACTACCACCATAACAGTAGATATCAAGGAGCAATACCTAAACACATAGCTACGGAGACGCATCAACCACCACTACCACCAAAACAGTAGAAATCAAGGTGCAATACCTAAACACATAGTTACTGAGACGCATCAACCGCCACTACCACCAAAACAGTAGAAATCAAGGTGCAATACGTAAACACATAGCTACTGAGACGCATCAACCACCACTACCACCAAAACAGTAGAAATCAAGGTGCAATACCTAAACACATAGCTACGGAGACGCATCAACCACCACTACCACCAAAACAGTAGAAATCAAGGTGCAATACCTAAACACATAGCTACTGAGACGCATCAACCACCACTACCACCAAAACAGTAGATATCAAGGTGCAATACCTAAACACATAGCTACGGAGACGCACCAACCACCACTACCACCAAAACAGTAGATATCAAGGAGCAATACCTAAACACATAGCTACTGAGACGCATCAACCACCACTACCACC
>JACSZP010014829.1:2341-13141 GCA_016161895.1 Pinna nobilis | reverse complement strand
TAATGATAATATTAATAATAATAACAATAATAATAATAATAATAATAATATTAATAATAATGATAATATTAATAATAATAATAATAATAATAATAATAATAATAATAATGTTATGAAAAATGGCAACATTTATCATTATTCAAATTTTGATCGTAAAGATAATGATAACGATGTCAATGATATTCATGGTAGTAATATTTATGACGAAGAAGATGACAATGGATACGATGATGATGATGATGATATGTTGCTTCTGCTGCTACTGATGACGACGATGCTACTACTGCTGATGACGATGTCTAACGATAAAGATGATTTGGTGATACTTATAATCTTCAAAGTCACGTCTGTCAAATTGCAATGGACTAATTATTGAGTACAATATATTCTTTCTGATCTTTTATAAGGTTTGTGAAAAACTACAACGTCATTACAAGACCTTGTCCACTGCTCTTGTACATCTAATCGTTGTAGACAGTGCCTAAAAAGAAAAACAGAGAGCTTTGAGTTACAATCAAAGTTGACATAAACGTTCAAAACTGATCCCACTATCAAAAATGTTCTTCAGCTAAAGGTAAACAATAATATTAACATAGAGTCTTTACTGTCTATTTGTGGAGAACAAGGTTCGACAGTGATTGTTAAATTGGCCTTTATAGTTGTGACGAAGGATAATACCCCATTAGCTTCATATCAGTTTCACTATGGACGAATGGCTGGTGTGATTGGTCGAAAAGTGTGCTTACTCCTCAATGACACGTGATCTCACTTCTAAGTCTTTTTAGGTCCTTATTTGTTTTATGTTCACTGAATTTGTATATTGTCCGAATGACAAACTATTACTGAATATTTGCCATTTTATATTTAAGGTCATTGGCCTTTTGGTCTTGTGGTATATAGCTCGCCAGGTGTGCTTTTATCGATTGCGATAATACCAATTTGGCAGTGTGAAAGGTGAGGTAAACGAGGGATGCTTACTCATCCTGAGCTTCTGATATAAGTTTAAATCCAGGTCCACACACTTAACAGATTAACAGACACACAATTAGATCATAATAAGTGCACATCAGATTGAAATGGACATCGAGGTCATATATGGGCAGTTATAGCAGTTATGGAATATGATAGTCAGAATCTGTGATAACTACAATTATTATGTTAGGTCGCAGGTCTGAGGCGTTAAACAGAAAATAACTATATTTACCAATATTGGTTTGAACCTACGGACAATATAGAAACTGGTAGCACACCTACCTATAACACGTTTTAGTAAAACATGATCTAAAATAGCAATACTCACATATCCTTGCTCATAGGATAAAATCAGTTATTACAAATACGGCAAACTATATAGGCTAATGGTTTGGAATCCTGTCTTCAGTGTAATACTGGACAGTACGGCTGATCAGAGGTTTTATTTTTTTCAAGTAAGAATCCTATCGTATGTTATATGCCTTAATACTTCTTTATATTCAATACATGTATAACCCTTCTGAAACTCATTGAAGCAGTTTTTCATTTTTATGTCACAATTAGAGCCACAAACCTATTGCTTCTACTTTATACCTGAAATGCAACTAAAAAAAAATGAATGTTCAATATTATACTTAATATTTTCTTTCGTAAATAAGTATAATCTAATCTTAGATACGCATTTATATGAATATGTTATATATATCATGCGTAAAGTACAAATGAATATAGAATACCTAAGAACTTATGTACCCGATTACTTCCATCTAATATTAAAAAGAAATTATTTAAGTAATTTATTAAGAAACTAAGATGTTTATATTTTTAGCTTTAAATATACAAAAGATTTTTTTTTATGACGTCAAGTTTGATAAATAAAACGCCTCTTCTTTCGTCAATATATATGCATATCTTTTCATTAAGCTTGTTGAACTTTAATCATATGCAATAGAAATTATAGACAACCTGAGCCAATGCATTTATTAGTATTTGATCTGAGGACTGAAGTAATAAAAATTTCATTAGCACTCAGAATTTACCTGATATTTCATCAGCACGCCAAGTGGGAAATCAGGGGGTTTGAGTAAATGCTTGACAACGTTAATGATACGTACGGGACCGCAGGTTAGACCATATCAAAGGCACTAGAAGGCTGGGAAATTAACAATAGCTTCATTGATGTGCAAGGTAGGTAGGTAGAGATATACCGATGGTGTTAATCACTAATATAGTTTTTTTTAACCAAATAGTGTCTAAATAACTGGCTATAAATAATATTGATGTGATTCATATGACCAGTGGTCTACCTGGTGTTGAGTGAATGAAATGCCAATGAATCATTCATAGATATAATATACGGAATATTGAGCAAAGAACATAATATATATATAAAGTGAAACTTGTATATGAAAATGTCCCTAGGGACACAAGAAAAACTAATCTTTATCTTAAGGTGATCTTGGAATAGAGGTTGATTTGTGCACACAATACATTATTAGGTACGGTAAAACGTTCTTTGTGGCCAGATAGTCTTTCTATACTATAGAATATATTCTATAGGTTGTTGCTAAAGCAAGTTTTACTGTAAATTAAAACAGCGTTGCTTATTTATTTTTCAGTTATCCACTTGACACACTTATTACATATATAAATTACTCACATTGCTAATATGTTTTCTAAAAGATTTTTGTGCAAATCCCAAGACGCCTACACCACTGATTTTGAAATAAAACAAATTCATATCTAAGTGTTTTTATCCTCATATATCTAACATGAACGAACTTAAAAAAGCAAGAACACAATTTTGTGAATAACATGAATGTCTTTGAAAGCGTATGTTATTTTACCAAGTTAGTCATGATTGGTTGCATTACAAAAGGGTCATTTGTCATTGCCTGCACCAAGCAAACGAATATACCGGACTTTGTTTAAACACAAGTCAAAATAATTCTAGTATCTATCATTAAATCTACACACTCATATTTATTAACTGTCGATAATGTAATTCTTCATGGAACAAATTTTACATTATTTAGGGTGTCCACGGACCATAGTAAACATGTGAAATACTTTAATGACGTGCAGATTTAATGATCAATCAAGCAAGGGATGTTTTGATCATCCTACAATCAATACTTCATTCAATTCGCACGAAAATTGTCATCTTAACACGGCTCGCCGCTTTATTGTGATCACATATATAAATGTTGATTGCTTCCTGAAATTTAATTCTAGGTTCTTTTGTTTCTTGTTCCAGACTCATTCTTTGGTATACAGGGACGACATACAACTACACTAAAATTATACTAAGGCTCCAGATAAGAAAAGGTAAGATTATCAGTAAATAGATATCTATAAGTTTGTTAAATTTTCTTTTGTTTCTTGTCGAAAATTTATTTTGAAATTAATTTCTGTCTTTATTTTTTTATGACTTTACTTTATGATACATGCAATTCATAATTATTCATAAATATATATAGTATGAATGCGGTGCCCTGACTACAAAAAAAAGACATGAAATAGAAAAAATTACTCAATTAATATCAGTATCAAAAGAATGTGTTTATAATATTTTGAAGTGAATTTTATGATATCAGAATTCAAGCTTTTATTTCAAAGTAAAGAACTGTGAAACAGATATGCATAATACAATGTGCGAAGTGCGCATGCCTCTATGTTATGATTGAAAATTCTAGGACCCGAGTATATTCTTCAATTACCTTAGAAAAAGATAATGCTTGTATGAAGAAGCCACATTCTCTTACTATCTATTTTGCTTAAAGGAATATTTGGCTCCATACCATAGAAATTTTAAATAATATCCTTCGATATATCACAACGATATTCGCTAGACCGATAAAACGATAAAAGAAAAGAACGAGAAGATGAAATATCCTCATCATTTATTTCAAAAAGGAAATATATGAGAACTATTGTGTTGTTCCCGAAGATGTATATATAATGTACCGTACTGCAAGCACCTCTATCATGAATGATGCAAATAACAACAAAAATAATAATAATAACGATGATGATGATGATGATGGTGATGACGACGACGATGGTGATGATGAATAACGAATTTCCTCATACACGGAAGACCATGCTACGCATTAAGTCATTAACAACTGTCGCCTCAATCTGTGTAAGAACTACTTATATCTAAGCGTGATCATGTTTCCTACATTGTAATATTGAAGTTACAAATACTGAAATTAATTTCCTGATGGAAAAAACAGCCCTTGGAGTTACTGAAATAATTTAATGACGGAGTTTTATGTTTCTATCTGATCGTATCGAAGAAATTTGAAAAGCTTGTTAATAACTTAATCAAAAAACAAACACAACCCCCGAGAGCCTCGTAACCTTGACCTTAGGTAAAGATATGTAACAAATGAAATAATGACTTCTGGTCCCAGGGAAAAAAATCCTCGGCAAAATTTGTGACCATTTATTGTAATGTTATCCATGCTATTGCCCTTAATTTGTCATATTATGTAACCTTAATCTTGTTGAGGCTTTCGTCAGTGGTTGGTTTTCCTTTGGGGTGCCCAATTACTTTGAATTATGGTCCATTGTGAAGAGTTTTTTGAAATGTCTTACTAGTGTAGTTCTATTACAGTTTCGTTTGTAATTTTCCATGAAATATTTGCACGAGTGTCGCATGCTAACATGGGATGTTCAAGCCATCTAGACATCTGATCCCGTATTATTTGGGATTCGGGAATGCTTGTCATGTAAATACCATTATTGTTCCTTAATTGTCATATTACATAGGTTTTAGATTTTTTAGTATCCCTTGGTGCATGATTTTCATTGATTTCTTTGACTTAGTTACTCTTTTCCATAGTATTGTTGTGGTGGTCAGTTTCAATTGTTCATTGTCGGAGAAGCCAACACGCCTTGATTACCATTTGTTCTCGGAATAAGTTTTTTTTCAAAAGTAATGCTGATTACAAATACATAGTACTTGAAGTCACACATTCAGTTCGCCTATTATTCAACTCAAGATAACCCTTTTAGGTTTTATTTTTTTCTCTTTGCTCGATAATTGTTCAATCAAATATTGACTTCTAGCTTTAGATGGGGGAGAGGGGTACCCAGGATCAAATACGATGGTATTGAGACATTTCTCTTTAATAGAACTCTTTTATGTGAAAACATGCTTAGATCGCATGGTAAACAGGAAGATGGATTTGTATTAGATAAAAAGAAACAACTAATGCATAAACTGGTATATCAGTATCACGCTATGGCTCATTTAGACGTCCCCGAAAGAGTCTGCCTGGGTACCCACTCAAATACAATGTATTGCGACCACTGCGGTAATGCTTTATCCCTAGTTAAATTTTTAAACACCTCTTTCGTTAAACGATGTCTTAAAAAGCCACCAAGAAGTGCGTACTGCGCTCGATTAAAAGCAACACAATTTCTGCAAGTGAATTGTCAATCTACCCAGTATACTTAGAATCAAGTGACGCCGTTGATACTTACATGAATCAACTTACGATTGATAAAACCCTTCATACAACATATTTCAAAATATATTTTAAAACTCAATAGCTTGATATGCTTCTCTACAAATTACAACTACTGTAGGCGGATTCCAGACGATGATTTTTTTTATAAGTGAAGGTCTCAACTAAACTTGACATTTCATTGAAATTGCATGGTTAATTGTTAGCATGGTTTACACTTCAATACCGTACTCAGTAATTAAACATCGTGTTACTTCTGCACGCACAATAACCTGCATTTGCACGAGATGAAAACTTTTGAACATTTATTAATGGCAAACAAACGTGAAATTATGTCGCATTTTTTAGATTTTATAGAGCAACATTCATAGAATTTGTTTACACACCGACAACAAGTTAAACACAAACTACTTAAGCAGACAGGGCATTATATTTTGATCCTTATCTGCTTTATTGTTTCTTCGTCACAGAATGTTTAAAATAACGGTATGCGATGCGCATGACACCGAAAATTGACTCGTGTACAAATATGAATCAACCAAGGCAGTGATTGATAAAGTTTGTAAAATTATGTCAATAAAACATATATCATATATTTATGGGATACAACGTGTGATAAAACGATATTAACACATTAGGGAAGAATCGATAGGGAAATGACATGGTCGGACGAGCACTCCTCGCAAATCTTTATCTAACGGTGATAAGTCTGCTAAATTAAATGTATTTGCTAGATTTCGTAATAGTTTAGGTGTGAGACGCCTTCGTGTTAAGAGATCTTATTTTGCAGATAGGACAAAATAGTTTTATGAGTACACAGTATTAGAAAAATACATAGACATAAGATTTGTTTTTATCCGAGACCAAATTCTTCATTTCAATTATTTTATTTTTTTGCTTAAACACGATATCTGTTTACACTAGACGATCAGGTAACATCCAGTTTAAAGATACTGATATGTAAATATCCTTTTTCAACTAAAAGAAAATAGTTAATGGGAACTTTGCAGTGTTTTGTGAAGAAAATGGTAGGTACCCATATGAAAACAGCAAAAAAGTGTTCATATCCGGCTCACCAGATGCAAGTAAGTATTTAGCCTGAAGTAAATCATATTCCCCCAATTATAGATACTCAGATAAGTGTTAAGTTTCCATGTTGTTAAGTTTCCGTGAAATTTCAAACATGATTAAATCGTTAGACTTGTTGCAGTTTAATAAGAATTTTGCTTTGCTAAGAATACCTAAATCGGGTAACATATCTCGGATCGACCAACTCGGATTAATTGCCATTACGTTTTTGACTGTCAATACGTATCCCAGGGTATAAAACTTCCCTCAGTAGACCATCCCATGAACGAGGGCCGTCGGTTTGTTACATGTCTATAGGCAGATCGACGTGCTATTTCACTTTTGGAAGGCTTGAACGATCCCTTTTAACACCGGAAAACGAACAAATTCTTACGATTAAAGTTTCTTTACTGTAAATGAATCATTCTTCAGTTTATTATATAATTCTAAATTTTCTGAAAAAAATTGTCATTTGTATTGAAACCTTATTACGTGAATAAGATAAATAAATTTTAAGTATTTTTTGTTGATTTATTCATATTTTTTTTTTAAAAAAGAAAGATGAGTATGAAATTTGTATCAGATTTCGACAGGCGAATAACTTTCATTGCAAGATTATTTGTAAAAAAGGCCATAATTTCGAATCCAGTTTGCGGCAAAAACGACGTCTGTATATGGTTCAACAGTTTTAGTCTGTTTGTTTGTTTTGCTTTTAGCCTCACTCAACAATCTTTCTGTCATATGACGACGAGCAGTCTTTACTGGTGGCAGAAAGAGAGCCCGGTTACTAATGTACCCGGGGAGAGACCACCGACTATCCTCAAGTAAACTGGCAAACTTTCTCACATGATCAACTTAGGATCCAGCGAGGCTGGGACCCGCGCTGACAAGAGGCGAGAGACTGAGTGGTTAAAAGCGCAATGCTCTAACCATTCTGCCAAGGAGGCCGTCTGATTCAACAGTATTTGACGAAAAAGTTGCAATTTGTTATTTCGAGATGTGACCTTATAAAGTGAGGTCATGGTCATTAAGGTAGGACACGCTTAAGGGTCCTTAACTTGTCTGTCAATTTTAGTGCCGAAAATATATTAAACTTAAAATGTAAGTCAGATCGACAAACTGTACTAAAATTAATCAACCGGAAGGACTCACAATAGTAGGAGAATCAAACAGAATTAAAATAAAGGAAAATTTACATTAAAACAAAATTGCAACTCGGAAAGGGAAGAAGACCAGGTGCCCAGGGAGATTCAACATATTTTCTACTTGCTAGAACAAGTATCACATTTTCTCTATAGTAGTAGTCATATTTGGTATATTCCATACAATGATTGAGTCATGTTTTAATGGTTAATGCTGGTCTCATATCCAAAATATCGTCCATCATACTTAATAACTAACTGTCATATTTCACAGTTCTTTCAAGAACCGTAGAACTTTCTCAATGACGCTCTTATAAAAGTAATTTGCCGACTCATGAAGAAGTGTCAACACGAGTGAAAAAAAGCTAAACAATAACTATGATTAACCAGTACTCGAACATTTGTCAAATTTAAATTACAGTTCGAGGCAGAGACAACCAAAAGAGGTCTGGTACTTTTTTTCTGATTTTTACTGTAGAATTATAGATACTACAGCTGAACGTTGCAATGTTACATGTCCATTCAGGTGATAATAATGATTTAAGTTCCGAATTCAGCATCTGAAATGAATAATCGCCCAAGTAATAATTACAAATTAAAATGTAGCTGAAATACCTGTTTTATGCGTTGATATCAGTTAACCGTGAAATTCACGATCCTTTTGGCTAATTAGTTAACTCTGAAATAAAACCAATGAAACTTTGCAATTTACCGTTAAAATATTTGCTTAATGTACCAGGATACTTGAGTAAAATCGTTTAGTAATACGAAATACATGTAGTTATTCTATCAGGTTAGGAACTAGAATATAATTTCTGGACTTGATGATAGAAATGTATTTCATTGGTTCATTCTTAATGTTATGTTTTTTTTAAATGAAAAATACTTTTGATTTTTAAATTATTTGTTGCCATGAAACATTTTGAAGAGAACTATTTAGTGAGAGAACATTTGCTATCTTTTGAAGAATAAAAAGAATGTTCGCTTTATTTGCATTTGAATATTTGAAACTATTGCTCTTTTAAATAAATCTTTGAAATCAAACATGAGAATTTGTAGTAATAGAATATAGAATATTTTACGGGTTTAAATTGAATAATTTGAAAGATAATAAGTTGAATGAATTAGTTACAGACAAATATCAAATCAGTGTAAAAGTTACACTATGATATCTACATAGTATCGCCTTACAACCTTACAATCCCATCAAAGGTTTTTGCTTAGTCAAACAACTAAGGGTTTTGTTAGAATAAAACATAAAACATCTCTCTGAAAGAAAAACCGAGACGGGACCACTTGTGATGTCTCAGCACTAAGTTCAATGCACAGACAATGTTATGTTTCTCGAATTTCCGTCTCCAGTTGTAAGAGAAACAGTTCATTTTATAGAAAGAACACGTCTTATTTTTCACAAATATGGTGTCAAATAGCTGCATAATTGATGTTCCGTTCTTTATATGAGACTGGAGGGTAAAATCGTGTAAAGAATATGAAAGATTCATTAGACTTGTACTGACTCAATATCTTAAAGCTGAAAAAAGAGATAATTTAAAGTGAAGTTGAAAGTCGATTAACTATAGAATTATAATCTGCTTCTTTGCGTTTCGTTTATTTGCACCTCCTTTACTGTTAGCTGACCATAACTTCGTAAACAGCAGTGAAGGATGGCGGATGATGGATCAATGGTTTGAGGTTTTCTGTTACACCTAGTCCCGCGGGATCGGGTAGAGGTTCCGTGCTTATGGTGCACTTTGCTCGCTAAAGATTCTAAAATGAATAAACACTATGTTCTTAGCATGGATTGGATTTTAGGGAGCATACATCCGTGAGATGCAACACAATATAAATGGAATGTACAAAATATAAAAATTACCATAAAAATAAAATAAATAAATAAATAACTAAAAAAAGTGAGTCCCTTTTCCGTAATGTCCCTATCGAAGCATAGCGTGAGTCCCTTTTCTGTAATGTCCCTATCGAAGCATAACGTGAGTCCCTTTTCCGTAATGTCACTATCGAAGCATAGCGTTTTTCTTGAATAAAATGTAGATTTAACCTTGCAAGAAGGAAACAAGGCATTGAAAGCGTAAATACGGTAACTAAAAGTCTTAACTTACAGAATAGCAGGGACACTTTTGGATTGAGATGACAAACGTGTTTCTCGGCTTGTAAAATAATTCCGATTGATCTCTGTTTTTATACTTTGCTTATGATTTCAAGATTAACATTTCAATAATAATTTCAACGAACAACGAAATATGCATATTGAAAAATATGATACAATTCACTAGCCCCCATAAATCCACATCAATGTTTTCTGCATCTCAGTTCATTAAAAACATTTTTGTAAATTTTTTGAAGATGTATTTAGATACTTTCCCAGATCCTTCAGACTGAACCAATACTTAATTAAGTATCTTGTTACAAAATTCACTAATATAATATTCTTATAAATATCAACGTAGAGCGTTACATTTCTTGGCCAATATCTGATATCCTTATTGTGTCTGAACCCAAAACCTTCAGCTTCTATTGATGTCAATGGCTTAAGTAAATTATGACTAAATAAGATATCAAATTACGTGTATTGCTAAAAGGGAAAACCATCTTTTAAATTCATGTCTTCTAACGGTTAGAGATCTCACTACATAGAATAGAACTTATGAAATACAGAAGACTTGTAAAACCTTCTGAAGCTATCTGCAGCTTTCAACAAAGTTAAGCAATTACTGAAGGTATCATTTCTGACCATTGGAAATAAAAAGAAATTAAAATGAAATTTTAAATACAATGATTGTCAAGTTTTCATATGAATTATATGAAGAAGTAAATATGAAAAGCATATCAAGATATTCAACTCTCCGAATCAGGTAGGAAGGAGAAGTTGTAAATTGACCTTTCACCAAATACCCGACACGGTAACTAATGACAACCTTTTCAATTATGACATCGCAATTGACCAATCGCCAAATGCCCGCCTTACTTAATGGCAACCTTTTCTACTATGACATCACAATCTTAAATGGCCCGACAAACATTTGTTTGGTTAAGACGTCACAATTACTTGACGTCAAATGCACAAGAAGAGCCGTGTGTCAGACATTTTGCGAATGGTCAATTAAATGGCCCGTCAAACATTT
>JACSZP010014827.1:0-10580 GCA_016161895.1 Pinna nobilis | reverse complement strand
GGGGGGGTCCGGACCCCCGGTCCCCCCTCTGTATCCGCGCATGGATGTAAACTCTATTTAAATATTACTTCAATAGAAAACGCAATGTGCAACATTGCATTTTTGGCTTGATCACTATTAAAGTAATTTACAGTAGAGTACAATTCTGTCTATTTCGAACTGAAATAATTGTTGGTATCGTTACTGCATGGAATGCAATATGCAATTCGTTTCCCATGCAATTCGTTCCGGCATATATGTGATACATATATGTTTCCACCATTGACAGAAGTTAAACGAAAGAAAAAGTAATTGTTGTTGTTGTTGGTATTTGACAACTTAGCAGATCCAAAGGAGAAATTTCACTTGATATTATCCTCCCACAGACATGCCATGCAAAGTGCAGAAAGACATTTTAATGTCAACAAAGTCTTATCGATCTTTTGGTGAAAGTAATGAGGAAAGATACCATTATGACCTTTCGACACAAGGAGATGCTAACACACTAATTTCAATTATCGTGGTCCCACTGGTTACCGTGGTAACAGTTATTGCTAAGGATACTGATACTCTTGTTCCTCTGCTGTTTGGGGCCACTCCATTCTTGAACAGAACCATCTTCAAATCGGATGAACATGTGCTGGGTGCCTATTCTGTAGCAATTATAGGCTGCGACACGACTCCTAAACTGTTTGGGATAGGGTTTTGCACTGCAAAAAATTCTCAACTGACTCCATTTTTAAACGGCATTGTGGAACATTTGGCAAGAAAACCGCTGCTCAAAATATCAAAAGCAGGTGAGGAACTCATCACACCCTTGTATGGAGGTCTGCCCTTGGAAGGGCTACAAGTTTTGTTGACAACATCAATTCAAAAGCTGTTGCTGTCCAGACTCTGCCACCTACCCCAGATGCTACAGAACATCATTCTTTTCGAAAATATCACCAATGTCAGGCCTGGATAAACAATATTGTACTTAACCACCTAGACTTGGGTTAGATGATTGAAAATGACAGACTGGTACCAGTTAGGACCACAAAGCCACCTGCGCCACCTGAACTAATGAAAGTTATAGGATGACGTTGCAAGTCTTGGTGCGACTGCAACGGATGCTCTTTTACTGCACAGTAGCATATGGTGAATGTCTCGGTGTCAGCGGTTGTAATGAGATATCTGAAGAATCAATTCAACTTCTTAATCTACTTTTTTATACTTACTTAACATCCTTTCCAATTCAAATCTAGCTCATTTGCTTTTACAAGTTTCTTTTTTAATTATCAATCCCAGTGCAGGGGTTGTAGCTCAACGTTGTTAATGATATATTCATATATATTTTTTCTCATCCACCACCGTATATGTTCTGCAGAATACGAATTTTGTTCTATACTGAAAACCAGACATGTTTTGAGTATTTAGATTTATATTCAAACATTCTATCTAACCCACTTAAATAACACTTATCTACAGTGTTGACAAATTTGATAAAAATGTTTTGTCATCAAAGATTGTTTTTTGTAGGACCATGTGACTTTCTGGGTTTTTTTCAGAAAAAGCTTTAACCTTGGTACTAACTTTTTGTTTTGAGGGTAATAGGGTTTTCATGTTTTAGATATATATTCCTTATGACAAATTTCTTGATTTCAATACAGAGATAAAAAACAAATAAAATGATAAAAATTACTATGAATAGCAATATTTAGATATTTCATTTTCATGATTTTTCATGAAAAATCTAAGGTTTAAGTCCAAAACTGTGGTCCTGCACTTCGAAATAATGTGAAAACTTCTGATTTTCCTTTTTTAAATTTAAACAGAAATTTTTTTAGTGCATTGAAACATTACAATTGTATTTGATGAGATGTTTGCGTCGCTTTTCCGATAAAGTCTTCGATTTTATTCCTATTATTAGCCTCTCTTCTTTGATTTCGGGAATAAAACACCAGTGACTTATCTGGAGTGCATATACAAACACAAAATTCGATCCTTTTGTTTCAATTTCTTTGAGTTTGAGCTTATTTTATGGCGATTTTGACTAGCCTAAAATTCATTTGAAATTATGGGAGTTATCTCTCTTCGCATGTTACTTAAAAATGATTATGCCGTGATAATTGCATCCTTTGATTGGTGGGAAATGACAGATTTAAGCCCAGTGACTGCAGTCTGGATAACTTCATTCTGTTAACATTTTCGACTATTTGCACTTACAGCGTACAGGACGATATAGAAATAAAAGAAATATTATATAAGCCGCACTTTCCAATTATCTAAAGATATTCTTTCCCAATTTTGTAACTGTACTGCTTCATTGCCGGTTTTACATGGTGGCATACCAACATACATATGAATTTGTATATGTAAATCCGCCCTAACCCTAAACATATCTGTTTGTATTTGGCCTACCTAGTAAAATAACGAAATTTAAGACTTTTACGAAAAAAAAGTTCTGCTTTATGAACATCTCGATAGTAAACTAAATAAAGAGAATTACATAACATTCACACTCTGTTCAGCCCTATTATCCCCCATCAAGCAGTTTTTTATGATCGTTTAAATAAACAAATTTTGGGAACTATTCTTATCGTGTGAAGACTCAACAGCAAATTTAAACTTCACTAACAATTTTAAAACAGACATGGCGAGTTTTGTAAGCTTATATGTATAATTACGGTATTTCAAATACCTACTTGTTAACTGGCATTTATTTGAGTTGAAACGTCTTTTATGTAATGACACAACAAAAAAAAAGCCTGCAGTAAGAACGTGGGGTTCGTCTATATCATGGGATTTATCTCATCATTAACATTTTATACTGCTTATTTTAGTACGTATGAATAAATCTCTCAGGTTAGTTTTGCACATGATAGTTGACTATATGAGTGTATCAATCTGACAAAGAGAAATGAACTGCAGACATCTACTCGTCCTTGTAAATTCCTGGGTTTTAGAGAGATATCGCTGGTACAAGGCTTTTTAGGTAATCACAAAAAGCTAGATGCCAGTTTACAATATTCGTAATTCATTTTTCGGTTCCAGGAATGTCCCCTTGAGATATCTTCATTGCACATGTTAAACCTCACAAACTTTTCGAAAATACATTGTTACATCGTATATTTCCTCTTTTGTAGTTCTTTACGCCGATGTTGTCTGCGTTAGGAAGTGAAAAATGAAAAATTCAATGCACCTCACACAGATTTTGCAGTGACTCTTCTTGATCCTCCACGTTGACATACGCGTAGTAACGAGAAAATTTGTTTCTTGTGCGGTTTCTATCTAAAAGTGTCAGATTTAGGTTATTGGTATTCGAAAGCAAGGTATCTGTAGCGAAAGTTGTAGATCAAGAAGACTCGAACGTATACGAAAAACTGAATTTCTAGAACCAGGAGTTGCTACCCGTCAATGATCACTCTTTATTCGATGGAACGGAGTCGACAAGTACAGGTCGGTAATCAAAAGCCTCAACAGTCTTTTGATACCATTGCGTTTGGCAACGCATTAATTGTATCGGGATTTCGAGACCAGCTGGTTCGAGCACCTGATCAACAGGTTTAGTAGATATGTTGGTTATATCGTTGTTTAACGTCCCACTCATGAATCTTTCAATTATATGGAGACAACACCGTGTGCCGGTGAGGGGCGATTTTGCCTATGCTCAGCACTTCTGGTCGTAGAGCAGGGAGGTTTCATACACGTGTCGACACTTACTGTGACAAAGGACCTCGGTTTTAACTGTCTCATCCGAAAGACAGGGATAGTGTAACGCAGCGTGGCTCGGTTCAAACCAACGTGCTCACGATCAGAAAGCAAACACGCTAACAACTAGACCACGGCGGCCCTCCTTTAGCAGGTGAACTGGTCTGATTAAAACTAGTTGATAGCATGTTTCCGTATTGGTTATTTTGTTTAACACAAAATCTAAACCGCTTTACTAACTTTCAATGACGTTTACAGGAGTCAGAAGAGTAATCGATTAGCTGATGACAAAAGGAGTTCCAAGTTGTAGATGTACTTACCGTTGGAAGTAATCCTGACTTTGATCACTTACCTTGAAATCCAAATGGTAAGAACTGTAAGTGAAGTTTGATAACAATCATCAACGTAATATTTGATTGCCCAACCCTTTTGTCGCCCTATATTTATCTATCTATGTGTATGTCAAATTAACTGTATTTGATCATATCCGTGAATTTATATATAAATTGCACATTCTTACCAGCATAAAATACATACCGGGTATAAAGGATACACATTGTGTAATAATCACAAAAAAGATTTGGTTGAAGTAATCAATCACAATTGCATTCCAATTGATGAGGAAACTTGCGTAATTCCAGATTTGTTTTAGAAAAGGAAAAAAAACTAAATGCATAGAATGAAATATGTATAAAATGAGATAGAAACAATGTATTATTTCTCTGGGTGAATCGCTGCAAGCGTAGTTTATCGTGATATAATATGTTAATTTCCATTACAAGTGCTTCTTTGTGATTTCATCTGGGTCAGAGAATCAGCTATAAAGCCGTACATGTCTCGTATCTAGTATTTTTTCTTTGACCTCGATATATCAACCTACTTACATGTATCCAAATTATGAGTATAAAAATGCAATATTATGCATAAAAGCGCACTTTTTGTTTCATATTATTTCACAAGAGTTCTGGTTCCAGTTTTATCTGAAGTTGATAAGGTTTTCTACTAGAGGTTTGTAAGAGCATCCTTTATTGTTACAATTGCTTCACAAACCAGCGTAATTTCAAGGGATTGTTCAATGGGAAGACCGAGGTATTGTGTGTATAATAGTCTTGGCACGTTTAAGATAGCTGACTGCATAGGATAATATCCTCAGCATTGATAAAACAACTACATCGGTTTGATGCCCATGAAATTTGTTGAAATTGGCATAACACACTAAAAAGACAAGAGTACTGTAAGAATCGTTCTGAGAGTTCTGTAAACAACGTTAACATGTCTCTAAAGTGGAATTAACGGAAACTTATATAACATATTCTATACGTACACAAGTTTACCGAGTGGAATTATTTTAAAGCTTTGAAATGAGCTGAAAGACATATGTTGAATAAAACGATCGATGTTAAAAAAAAAACATTCATACTTACATCTTATTGAAGCTAATACTAGTCTACATTTATGCAGGAAATACTTGTTCTTTCAGCACAGACCCGCTGTGCAATAATTTAATGTAACGACTTTTATAACCGCTTAAGGAGAACAAACCCTGCGAAATGATGTTTTCTGTAACATTTGTCTAAACTATCACTTATGCAATCTGAAAAATACACCAAGAATCTATACTTGCCTAATACCAGTTGCCTACTGCTCATATATCATACCTGCAGTTAACGATGCACTTTCCATTAAACAAATTGCGATAAACATGTATATACTCTCGTAATTCTGATGAATAATTAATTTTCAATTTATTGAGTTTTTGAAGGGTTTTATGCGATAAGTGTTTGTCGTCATTTTGTGTCAAATACGGTATAAGATAGAACATTACTTAATATTTTCATCAGAGAGATTAATTTTACATTTTATTGGGGTTTACTGTCTCTTACTATGAATCTTTGAGTGAAAGTGTTTAATCCATGATACTTACAATAAAGTAAAAAGTATAGCACAAATCAGACAGTAAAATTTTGGCATCTAAATCTACATGATAAAATCTAAGAGCTTTTAATGTATCATTTATTTCAACAGACATAATAAACAAACAAGGTTTCCAAAACATATTTAACATGCAACATGGATAGTAATTAAAGTGTCTCCAGTCTTGAAAATGGAATATTAAATCATTCACATTTTCCGTCAAGATAGCAATGATTGACTCTTGAGTTAGATTGTACCGAGACTGATAACATACCAGGATCAAAAATGTTCAACAAAAATAGAATAAAGATACCGGTGAATAATCAACTAAAATGAGCTGGAATTCAAAACGGAATGATATTGCGGAGAATAAGAAAACCCACAAGATTCGTACAATTTACCATAACTCGATCGAATAAATACTACATGTATCTTCAAATTCCATTCCTCGGACAAAATTGAAGTGTTTTATTATTTGGCTTTACTCAGTAGATCTTGCATAATGTTCTTATCCGACAAGTCTCAAACGAACATAAATTATTTACGACGGACCTCATTCAAAAACAAAACAAACACGTCAGTATGGGTAAATGCTCCAAGACATGCGCATTTGCTCAGACTTGGTCATTTATGGATTTTAACACGTCAAAAAAATGTCAATTCGCGATGTAAACTGAGATATCGTCACCATCGAGGTTATCAAGGTATCTGCAGCGATAAAAAAAAAAGCATACGTATGACGAAAGATAGAAAAGAGTTAATAACAGGGCGGAAAGGGGGCTTAACGCGTCTGAACTGCTCTAAGTCTTGAGCTCGAATGAACATGTTTACTAAATGCATGCGATTCATCAACTGACCGGTCAAACAGGTATTCATACACCTACTAAATATATCGCTCATTAATGAGAGAGTTCGAAAGGAATACTCGAAACTCAGATTTTCTCAACCTGTAATAAATACATTTATTTATTTATTATAACTAGATATATGAATTTTATTTGGATGATGCTTTATCTGTTTTGGCAGGGACGTATATAGTATGTGTTATGTACGTCCCTGAATTTGGATAACGAAAAAATAAATATGATTTATTAATTAATTTTTCTTGAATGTACAAATGAATGATAACTAAACAGATTTCACCTAGGAATATGTTCAACGAATACACATTTTTCTAGAATGTCGTTGTTATTCCGTGGTTAGCGTGTTCGTCGTATGATCGTGAAGTCGTATTTTGAAATTTTTACTGAGACATCCAATTATAAATTGAAAAATTTGCAAATATTGTATTCAAGCTCTACTTGATTTGTCGTCCAAGTCTTAACAGCAGAATGCTATACCTACATTGCATTTAGAATTTTCCTTCAAAGCAAATATGAATTTCAAAACATTGGTTAGAATGTCAGTAAAATCCCTACTTTCACTTGCGGTTATATTCATAAACTTGGGCATCTGTATATTGATGATGATGATGATGATGATGATGATGATGATGATGATGGGTTACATTCATAAACTTGGGCATCTGTATATTCATGATGATTATGATTATGATGATGATGATGGTGATGATGATGATGACGAAGAAAAGGAGATGATGACGACGACGATGATGATGATGATAATGATGATGATGATGATGATGATGATGATGATGTTTTGCAACACTTAAATACGTATCATCTAAGTGATCCTTCCATAGATAATAATCGGAAGTTGAGATTACAAAGAGTAACCCAAAACTTTTACTCCAGTCTTACAGGAAATGGCGTGGAAAGACTAGTATCAAGTAACACTTGGGATCGAACTGGGACTTCTGGGTTGTCAATCCGACGCTCAACCAACTGATCTTCTTTCCTTCAGCTAGATTCAGATGTTTATGCAACATTCCTCGTGATTGTAACTTCAGTTGCTTTTATCTACAACTTGCCCATCCTGGAATATTTTCATTCCAATAACATACCACTGACAATGGATTTAATACTTGTACACTTCAATTCAAGTACGTAACGCTTAACTTATCTTAATTAAAATAAATGATACAAGATACGTCGGATTCTGTAGCACTCGAATTCTAAACCGCAAAATATGAAATTCTTTTCAGATCTGTTTTATGCATCGAAATTGATTATAATAACATAACAAGTAATATTGAAGAAGTACCGAAAGACACTCAAAAACCAAAGTCCGCGATAATGACGGTCTCTACGCGGGAAACAAAATTAAGCAAATTTCTACCGGGGTGGGACCATGTGTCCGGAAGAAGTCAGCGCCCCCTGTTGGCATGCCGCACCCGTCGCAAATGTTCCATGGAAACTCAATGTTTGGAAAAATGTCGATTTCGATTGAAAAAGTCTTATGCTCTTGATTTAACTACCTAAACGTAGTCACTGTAAATGATCATATTCAAGAATATCATCCATTAGAAAGGTGAACCGAGTATTGTTTAACGAGTTCATCGTATCGACTATAGTAAAACTTCCTTAGTGAAGTTTTCAATCTTTCGACAACGTATATCTGTGTTAGTAGTTTATTGGCGAGTCGTCTAGCTCTTCGAACAAAATATTCATTATAGAACATGCCCTGGCATAACGTATAAGCTGTGAAATGAAGACGCCATAGGCAGGAGAGGACGGGATATTGCTACTCAGGAACGGAAAGTTCGAACTATTGAAATAGAAACCGTCGCGCTTTAATGAAGGAAGTTTACAGTTAACAAAGATCTTAAATTCAGATCAATTTCGAATTCGTTTGTGGATTACGGATATTCTTATGATACAACCTACTCTTTCCTGTTCTTGGTGTGACTTTGCCCCAAAGAAGTATCTAGTCTCATATCATTAGATAGACCACTTTGTTTGTATTGCCATCGAAAACCACAATTTTAGTGTCGATTGGTACTTTGTTTAGTAACTACAGAATAATAAAAAAGTTTTGGAAGATGATTTGTACATATGCATTTCTTTTTATAAATAAAATTATGTTTTTAGGACAAACTAAATATTTATCATGGGTGATGCAAAGATTAATTTCTTTTCATAATACCAACATGAACAAAATCAATGGCTGTTAGAGAGCGCAACGCAATACTGTATTTCAAATTGTTTATTGAATTTCTGTCTGGGCTTTTGTAGGGTGTTACAAAGTTGATAAGAAGTAATGGCATACATGCAGACGAGCAGATGAGTTACAATATGATACGAAGTGTATTGAAAATAAAAACCAGCCGGTATCATAAATTTCATTTCGTACAAACTTACAATCAGAAGACCAAACAACAATGGGGGTTAAATTTAGTATAGTTTCTATTTCATTTAAAAAATCAACAGTCTCGCTTCTTTGCGTTAACATGACGTCACTTCTTTCTCAATATATTCTGACACTTCCGGTATTCGTATCAGTTCAGATCTAATCCAAAATAATGCAGTAGATTTTCCCTTTTTAAAAATTTATTATTCAGAAAATATGCATTGAAGATTAATGTGTGTGCCATTTTATTCTCGTTTTGTTTTGTTTGTTACATGGTTCTAACTTTCTGTAACTTTTCTTTTCTTTTACTCATATGGAGGCGTCAACGGCTGCTTCATATCCAAGCACATGCTCGGGACTCGGGGAACATTGAGTGGTGGAGAAGCTTGAACGAGCATACACCTAATCCACTCAGATACGGATCTCGCCGTTTTACAATCTCATTATTCGGAGTTCTAAAGTCAAATCGGAGCTGAGATTTGAACATAGACAATCAGATTGAGGTGAGTACTCAGGCACAGATTCGTCAGTGTCCTCGCTCGTCTAAAATCTTACTGCTATCTATAAATTATACAGATTTTGATCCGATGTTTATTTCTTGATTATCGTTTTGTGATCAAAGAATCGTTATCAATGATTTCGTCAGGCCATAGATGCACACGAAGGACAGACAATGGACGCGAAGTTAGCAAAATTGCTCGACTTAAATTCAAACACGGTGTTTTCTTCGATTCCATAGTAAAAACAAATAAATTCAGAATAATAGATGATTTTAGCATCCCGGTGTGTCCGCACCACACAACTCTAACATTGTATTTGTAACAGTTTCTTTCTCCATGGCACGCCTACTTGATTAAGTATGGTCATGACCAAAGCTCTTTCCAGCGCAAACTCAAATCTTAAGAGCCATACTCAATATTTGTTTTCACGATTTCTATGAAAAAATCAAATATCTGATCAAACTAAATTTTAAAATACTAAATACGTAAAAAATACATAATTTATTTACGTTTAAAGATATGTGTAGGCTGAAATGGACAGACTGGTCATTTCTAAGCCGAGTATGAAATTCCACTCAAGACAAGATGATGACTTTCAATTCTGCAAAGAAGAACCTGCTTTCAAATCATTTATGTGATACGTGAACGAATGGCTAGCTAGAAGGTCTTCGAACCTTAGTTGATTATGTGAGAAAGTTTGCAATTTTGCTTGCGGAGGATCGGTTGTCTCTTTCCGGGTACATTTGTTACCGTGCTCTCTCCTTATTTTTGACCGGTTTCTCTTCTCAATCAATGGTCCATTATTTGCATTGCTGTTTATAGAATATTGCACTTATTTGGAGACATTGTCAATATCGCTGAATGGCGACAATTTTTTTTCTAGGTTCAGCACTTGCGGCAAATGAGCAGTGAGGATTTTTACCTTGTCTACTCCATCTTTGACATGGGGCCTCGGTTTTTACTGTCTCGCCCTACAGACGGGATAAATTAGTCATCAACCAATAAAAATTGACCGTCTCCATTAGACTGAGAGATTGCTGAGTGCGGCGTACGCACGTAAAAAAAACAAACGTTAAACCTTTGCGGGGCATCCGTGGCCGGATGGTTAGCGTGTTTGACTGCAAATCGAAAGATCCGGGTTCGAGCCGCGTAGCGCCACTCCGCGGTTGGTCGTCCCTGTCTTTCGGATGAGACAGTAAAAATCGAGGTCCCGTGTCACAGTAGGTGTTGGCACGTTAAAGAACCCTC